>CM032885.1:37648258-37675758 GCA_019176425.1 Megalops atlanticus
TAGCAGAGAGGCATATAGAGGTGTATTTAGTACATGTGGTATTGAGATATATTTGGTATGTGTGTGATATAGAGCGTGTGTGTGGTTTATAGTTGACGTGTGTGTGGTGTAGGATATATTTTACGTGTGTGATATATTTTTGCCGTGTGTGTGTGGTACAGAGTGTGTGTATGTGGTATATATTTGCCATGTGTGTGTATTTGGTACATATTTGGTGTGTGTGTGGTACAGAGTGTGTGTATGTGGTATATATTTGCCGTGTGTGTGTATGTGGTACATATTTGGTGTGTGTGTGGTATAGAGTGTGTGTATGTGGTATATATCTGGCATCTGTGTGTGGTATAGTGTGTGTATGTGGTATATATCTGGCATCTGTGTGTTGTTTCAGGAGGGCTATGGGATTGGGGATGATGAATTCTCCTGTGCGTATGACGGCTGCAGGCAGCTGATCTGGTACAACGCCCGCAGTAAGCCACACTCCCACCCCTGCTGGAAGGAAGGTGAGTGCAACCCCAAACTGCGTCCCATCACAAATCTGACCCCGGGAAAGTAGTTCCGCGTGGCTTTGTCAGGGCTCACACTGCATGGTCCTGCTCCCCTCCCGCAGGCGACGCCATCGGCTTCCTGCTGGACCTGAGTAAAAAGCAGATGATCTTTTACCTGAACGGGCACCAGCTTCCTCCTGAAAAGCAGGTGTTCTCCTCAGCTACGTGAGTACACCTCACCCAAAACCTACACTCAGCCCCCTGTACAAATAGGCCCCATAATCACAGACTGGCATCATTTCTCATCTCTCTCTCTCTCTCTCTCTCTCTCTCTCTCTCTCTCTCTCTCTCTCTCTCAGGTCTGGGTTCTTTGCGGCAGCAAGCTTCATGTCGTACCAGCAGTGTGAGTTTAATTTCGGGGCCACGCCCTTCCGCCACCCCCCACCTGTGAAATTCAGCACCTTCAACGACTTTGCCTCACTGGCATCCGATGAGAAGATCATCCTGCCCAGGTGAGTCCGACCCTTAAACAGGCAGGTGATGCGGGTGGGGTTTGGTTTGGGAAACCCCTCCACCTGTCATTTTACACCCCCCTCTCTCTCTGTCTCACATGTATATAATAATTCTTGCAGTTAAGCTCCTGCTTAACCCAGCTCAGGCTGTAGGGTGGGAGTCTCTGACACGCTCCTCACACTGTCTCTGTCCCCGTGTGCGGCAGACACCGGCGCCTGGCTCTGCTGAAGCAGGTCAGCATCAGAGACAACTGCTGCACCCTGTGCTGCGACCAGATGGCCGACACGGAGCTGCGCCCCTGTGGACACGGGTACGAGGGAGTGGGGCAGAGGAAGGCCAGGGGGGTGGGCGTGTCTGTGGCAGTCTGCTCCCAGCGTGGACTGCTGGTTAAGGAGCTTGGCTGGCTAGTTTCATTATTATACCACTGGAGAGCCGTTGTTGTATAGTGTGAGCTGCAGGTTTGGGGCGTCCTGTATGGCGGGGGGGCTGTGGTGAGGGGTAGTGTGTGTGTCAGTCTAACTGTTCCCCTCTCCCGGCAGCGGGATATGCATGGAGTGTGCCTTACAGCTGGAGACCTGCCCGCTGTGTCGTCAGGACATTCAGAGTCGCGTCAGACTCATCTCCCACGTGTCCTGACACGCCCATCACCATGGACACGCCCCGCCCAGCACCGTCCTCTCCCCCTGTGGCTGCTCGCACCCGGGCTCCAGATGCAGACACTGGTGGGGAGGGAGGGAGGGACATCCTTTTTTTCTCTTCGAACACTCGAGGGTAACCCCCTGTCCTGTCAGCAAACACTGGAAGAGGAAGAGGAGGAGAAAGTCCCGCAGGTGCAGCGCTGTTGTCCACCTTAGCGTGTGTCACGCGTGCATCCTGTCCAATCAGAGCGTGCCTCTTTCTCTGCCCAGACTCTCTCTGCTCTATGTGTTCAGCAGTGTTACACGTCTCTGTGAATTATTTTTGTTATTTTATTCCAACGACTAAAAGTGTAACGGCAAAAACTTTCGGGTCAGAAGCGGCTTGTCTTTCCATCTGAGGGATGTTTCATGTGTACCCCCTTCAGAACGTCCCCACACCTCCCAACTCACCCCCCCCCCCCATAAAGCAGCCCTGGAGTTATTCCTTATCTACTGCGAAATTGTTTGGGTGTACAGTTATGTACAGATCAATACATGAGATTTCATTTTTGTGTAAAAAAAATAAACTGTTTAGTAATAAAAGCTTGAAGTACACAAGAAAAAGATTCTCAGCATTGCAGCGTAGAGGCTGTAGAATATTTCGACACCGAGGGTTTCTGAGACGGCATCGTCGCAAGGACAACATTCCGTAGACATCCCCCCTTCTCCCGTCCCTAACGCAGGGCTGTCCACTGCAGGAACCCTGCTGCGCACGGCCCGCCAGCTCCCCGATTGTCCTGGCTTTGGGATCCTGACCCTCAAGGAAGTGTCTTTACGTGTTTGACATCACCACATACCACTTATGACATCATTTACCAGGTGCAGCATACACAGACAGGACCACTATCTGGAAAAAAGGTGCCTGTGACTTTTTGTTGTTGTTGTCGTCATGAAAATGTTTTGTTTTTAATTAGCTATAATTCACCACTGTTGTAGTTTTCTGTTAAGACACTCATTTTTATTTACAGGCAATAAACTTGGGTTCCCAAAGTTAGGTTGCGAGATAAATATAATCTTTTTTTTTATAACAGTCTTCGATTGAGAACAGGACAGCATTACCCAGCAGGCAGTGCTTTTGCACAAGGTATGCATTCAAAAAAACTGAATTAGTGATGAAAAAATCATAATTTTCTTGTAATTGTCTTAAAATAAATGAGAGAACTGAGTTTTACAAGTTACATGTACAGGTTTATTGTGTCCAGAGTTCCAAAGATTGTAGAATATTATTTTAATTAACTTGAAGTTCTCATGTCTGGATTGTGACATTTGTAAGAGAAAATCTTCTGTATGGAAGCGTACTTTGATGATTGCCTGGTTATTTATTGATGGAATCTACAGTGCTGGTGTGTGGAATGTTGTCAAACTCCTTCTCTGGCAGGAGCACTTGGGGACTGGATTCTGATGATTAGTTTTTTATCTCTTTTTTTTAAATTGACATAATTACTTTTTTCTTTCGATTAAAGTTGTTTTATTGTGCAAAGCTTGCACTGTTGTGTTTTACAGTCAAGCAGTGAATAGCTGCTCCAGGATCATACCTACTGCTAACGGGATTCTAAACCATTCAAAGCGTGTATGCTGTTCCAGGATCAGTTCTTGGGAGCAGAGTGTATTGGCTGTCATACTGTGCAGAAGCATTTCAGAGGGAATGAAGGGGCCTGGATCAGCTGTAGAGGGGAGTGGGGGGTGGGAGACACAGGATCAGATCAGAAATGTGATGGGGAAGAATGTTGGTGGACTTTCTCACCTCCAAAAGTAAATATCAGGTGTTACTTTAAACATTTGTTTCACATTAAATGTTACATTATTGTCATTTAGCAGGTGGATTCCAGAATCAATCAGCTTGCAGTGTCATTTGGCCAGCACACTTAGAACACCATACCCCTGATAGTTACCATACATTTATCAATCAGTGGTGACAGACCGACACCTGGTTTCTTGTTCTCTGTTTAAACTGAAATGTGGGGATGTCCAGTCCCCGAGGCTTTGGGGCTTATGGGTCGCCCCACAAATGACTGCAGAGGGAAGAAACATCCATTTGGAATTGGATTGCTTTTATGGTTAAGAATGTTGATGTTACTGACTGATACTGTTTTATGGTTAAGATTATCCTGTGAAATGCTAATACACCATAAAAATGTGATGGTGTTCTTGAGTAAGATGTGTCAGGGTATCTCTGTCATCACTGGTAACCGTTGGATTGGCCGTTTCCATACAGTTGTGGCGCAGCACACGGTCACCTCTTCATCGCATCGTTGGTAGCTCCCAGGGAATGGAGTATCTGAGGTTTGTGCTCACCTCAGGCCCTCTGCACAGAACAGGGAAAACACACTGCTGAGTTTCAAGCAATGCAAGTATCGTTTTGTCCTATCAAATCAATTATAAACCAACAGACTTGGTTTTGAAAGGGTACGTGTCTGTGAGTTATGTTTAAAAAGAAGTAATCTCATTTCAGAATGGTTCTCATAACGAAAAAGGAGAATAATTGATTGCTCTGCTCTAGAGGTGGAAAACCCCGGCTTCAGAAATTAAGTCCTGCCACGTATTTGTTCCACCCATGCACAACACCAGCTGAATTTAATTAGCACAACTCTTCAGCCAGGTAGATAAGCTAATTAGTGAAATCACCTTGTTTAGTGAATGGCTACAACAAATACACGGTAGGACTTTAACTTTCTGAAGCCGGGGTTTTCCACCTCTGCTCTGCTCTATGCGATACAGAAGTGAACACATTCTGCATTGATAGCAGAACTGAAGCTGATTGGAATTTGTTTCCCTGCCGGACGGTATTGAGCGTGGGGCGCGTGTTTCCGTTGCTGTGGAGCTGCTTGTGTGAGAAGCGAGTCGTAGTAGAAGGCGACGATGGCGACGACAGAGAGAAGTAAGATCATTGTATAATATGAATTTACAAATCGGTATCTAATCCATTTCCTGCCTACTACAATTGAAATATTTATTATTCATATTTAATGCTGGAAACAAGCATGTCTGTTAGTCATCTTAAAGCGGCGGGGTTGACTAGCTAATCTAGTTAGCTGTCGTTAGTTCGTTGTCCAAAGCGTTAAGGAGGGGAATCCGTTAAAACATAAAGAAATGGGACAGTTCTTGACCCTTTTGTGTGCAGGAGTTCCGTATTCGCTGCACTGTCCTGTGTGCTCTAATGTTAGTCTATGTTTAGTTTAAACGTTTGCTGGCTAACGTTAGCTAATAATTGCTGGCGTGCAGCGGCGTGTCATAGCACTGCACTGCTATCGGTCACTAATCGGTTAATAGTAATTAAGTTACAGATACCTGCCCTGTCTGGGGTTCTAAGCTATCCATCAGGCAAGCCACCTGGAAATGCATGTTATGTTGTAATCACTGCATTTGTTTTCTGAACGATGTTTGTCAAATTGTTGCTCTTTATATACTTATTTTGTGAAAGATATTCTGGACGCCGGGGAGAACACGGTGGAGATGGAAGGCTTGGAAGAGGACTTCGCAGTTTCCAAGTAAGGCTAGATACAGTTTGATTAGGTTACAACCAGAGGAGTTTATCTGTGAGTAATGTAAGTCACTCTGGATAAGAGTATCTGCTAAATGCAAATAATTATATAATCGTTTCTATGAGAAGCAGTCTCTCCAGTAAAGTCTGCACACAGTGCCTGATTATGGTCTGGGAGTTTTTCTGGAAGTGGAATGTCATTAAGGAAGTACTTGATGATGACTTGGTGTGGTTATGACAGTCATACCGCAGATATGATATGCGGATACCCAGATATATTGAAAACTGTGCCTCTGTCGTTGTTAAATCTACCGATGAATGGACTCGTTATGAACATTCGGGAAGCGAGTGGTTCTAAAGAGAATATCCATAGGAGGAACGCAGGAGCTGAATATCTGGTTGTAATAGAAAATCTGTGGTCATACTGCCCTTCCTCATTGCTCTGTGTCTTGCGTCTTCATCACCTGCAGCTCCTCTGATGCAGACGCAGCGTTTGATGCAGTCATTGGGAACATCGAGGACATCATCATGGGTGAGTGGGGCTGTGTCTGTACCCTCAGTGCTGCTGTGGGTGGAGGAGGGTTGCAAGTATACAGTATGCATCATGAGTGAATGCACTTCTGTGTCATTATTCACTGTCAGACTTTGATTCTTAGCTACATTAGCCAGACTAGCTAGCTGCATATAACATCATTTTGTTCTCATAAATGCTGCAATTGCCAAATAAACTTTTGTGACAATTTTTGTAACATCAAATGATATACATTTGTTTAGTGCCTGAAACAAACAAACAGTTGCTGTCTAGCTGCTAACATTTTTTTATGTTCTGAACTGTTCCAATAAACTGCTCACATTTATTTTGCAATGAATTTTGTGTGCAGCCAATACATCCTTCTTGTTTTGGCGGTGACAGCATGACGTCTGGGTACCTTCATGTATACTGCACTGTCCATAGTAACCTGTGTTAGTGCACTTTATGGCCAATCATGCTCACTGAATGTGCTAGACAGTAATTTGACAGCCAGCTGTGGGTTGTGGCCACAGGAAGTGGGGCCTGTGGAAAGTCTGATGTGCAGGAAATGAGTAGAGAGAGAGCAGCAGGCGCATTACATCAGCACTTACATCACACAAGGTTTTCAGAGCAGATGGATGCTTTGAGGCAGCTGGGTGCAGTGGCACTGCTTCACTTGGAAACATGCAGCAGTAATAATCACAGTGTGTGCTGAAGCCTACTCTATTCATACCTCTAGAGATTTAAATCTCACTCCCATGAAGAAGACATTGACCAAGCATTTGTGTAAACAAAGTGTTTGGTTTTCCGCTGTAATTTTGTTGTCCTGATATACCTACTTGGAAATGTTGATGGCCTCTTTTGAAATGCCTGAGGAGTTTTGCTAAATGTATGTGATATTCATGGATCAAAGTCATGGCTCCATGGTGACACTGAGTGCATTCCAGATCTTGCAGGCTTGCATGTGTGGTGGTAGTTATTCATTAGTATGCTTGGAAGTGCATGATAAGTGCATGAGTACCCAGTATGCAAGTGTGTGGTTTGGAGTTGTGTTGATTCAGGAAGTACGCGGTTCAGGCTGATGCTCTTTCCTCTGCTGCTCAGAGGAACGCTTCCAGCAGCTGCAGCAGAGCTTCATGGAGAAATACTACCTGGAGTTTGAAGACTCAGAGGAGAACAAGCTGAGCTACATGCCCATTTTCAATGAATATGTGAGTTACCTGCACTGAGATGCAGTAAGATGGAACGTGTGTATGCACACACACAGTCAGAGACATGTGCTGCCCAGATCCATCATCACTGTGCATTTGAGTTGTAGAAGCTTACATGTGTGCATATAGGACGTGCAAACTCACACACACGTATGCCTATTTGCATGCATATACACTTACCGACACCCACATACATGCACGCCTATAAACACACACACACACACACACCCTCAGTCAGTTACTGACACTCACACACTCAGAATGATGGACAGCTGTCACTCTTACCCCCTCAGATTGAGCTACTGGAGAAGCACATTGAGCAGCAGCTGGAGGAGAGGATCCCTGGATTCAGCATGAACTCATTCATTCATTCACTGCAGTGAGTACAGCCACCTTCACCATTTCATTTAACACCGACCAGACCGCTGCTCCACACTACTGCTCTGACCACTGTTCCACACTGCTGCTCTGGTGTCAGAATGACTGACTGACTGACTTTCTAAGTGGTGTCTCAGTGAGGGCCAAGTGACTTTGCACCTTCCTTATCTCACAGTAAAATTCTCTGTGACACAAAACATCCTCTGTAGTCTGTTACCTCTGTGAAAGATAATTATATTTATTGCCACTAGGTGGCAGCACATTTTTAGGCACACATGGTTGATGTATGTGTCAAATGTAAAGAAGGGATTGTGATTTAAGTTTTTCTTTTCATTATAAACAGTCCTCCCCCCTCCCCTCCTCTTCTCTCAAATTCAAATTCAAACTGCTTTGTTGACATGACAAGGTGGGTCTCAGCTAACAATGACATAACCATACAAATTTTAGCTTTTCAGACGTAAGACATAAAGATATATTTTCAGATACAACACACAGATATGAATTTGTAAGTAACTAACTCATCATAAACTGTAAATATTGATTATAAATATATAATAAAACTGATTATGAGCTAGTATGTCTCCCATATCTCTGTGTTTCTCCCTTAGGCAGCACAAAGATGAAGTCTCTGGGGATATCTTTGACATGCTGCTTACTTTCACTGACTTTCTTGCCTTCAAAGAAATGTTCGTGGACTACAGAGCTGTAAGTAAAACTAGCAGTCTCCCTTCTATTTCCCTGTAGTTCTTTTTAAGTGTTTTTTTACTATGAGCGACTAGAGGGCGTCAGAGTGTTCAGATGAGTGGACACTGACTGTGGAAAGCCACCCTGACCCTGAGATGCTCAGCTGGTCCCAGTCGCTGCCGGTGACTGACTCCTCTCAGGAGCCAAAACATCATGAAAACAGAGAATAAAATGAAACTGTTTGGGGAGGAGAAAGTTGATGTGCTTCTCCCTGGCCACTTTAGGACTGTCAGTAATATGACTTCAAAGCTCCCACTGTGAGAAGACTGTGACATACTTTTAATCATAGAAACCTGAATTAATCATCCTGACTGTCCTCTAGTGGCCGGTCAGCTCAGTGCAGGTCTCACCGCTCCACTCTCTGTCTGCAGGAGCGGGAGGGCCGAGGACTGGATCTCAGCTCCGGATTGGTGGTTAAGTCTTTAAACCCCGCCTCCTCTGTCCCCTTCACCACGTGCGCAACATCACGACTTCAGTGACCCCCAAGGACGACCCAGAGGGAGCACCCCCACGCGCATACACACGCACACACATACAAGAGGGTTTCACTCCGTTTTCAAACTGTTCACTGGATTACCGTGTTCTAAATGAGTCTTGCTGTTGACACCTGCTGCCTGTGTCAGGTGAGGGCAGGTGGCTCCGCACACAGAGATGACGTCATTCCTGGTCCTGGCGCGTGATTGGCTGGGGGTGGGGGTTTGGGGACTGCGATGGTTAAGTGTAGCGTCAGTTTCTGTGTGTCTGTGGAGTGCGCTAGTCTTCTGTGTTTCGTGCTTTTAACAGGACTGATGCTTCAGTTCTGCCGTGTCTGTGTCCAGTGGCTCCTTGTTAGGGGGCATGAGGGATTCAGAAGCGGGGTTCTGTGGGGGGCTGCAGGGAGCAGACTCGGCCTGAAGACTCGGCCTGCTCTCACAGTGCTGTGATGTGCATGGTGGTGTAATTAGGGGGGAGTGGGGTAGCTCTCACACCGCTGCTGTTGCAGTGAGGGGTTAATTTTTAACCGTTTCATTTCATTCACTGTTTCAGCCCGTTGCTGAGGTCTGAACTGAAGGGCCTCTGTAGCGCTGACTCACTGACCTCTGTCCCACACGGCTGGCAGCCTGTGTGTCCTATTGGTTTGATCCACTTTTATAAATATTGCTGTATTTAATTCTTAGTGTTTTTGACGTAGCATTTAAATGTTTGCTTCTGCCAGTGTTTTCTGTAAATATGGCTTCATTTGGAATAAACAGAATCCAACAAGTCTTTGAAATCACACTGTCATTTATAAATAATACAGACTTCAGGCATCAGTACAGTACAGGAGTTTGTGATCTTTGCTTTGAAAGTAAGAATATTATAAAAACCTATGAACCATCTCTGCTCTTTATTACAGCGCAGTGCAAAGCTGCGTAGTCTCTTCCACACCTATGAATACTCTTTAAGTGTGTTTGTGTGTGTATGTGCACATGTGTGTGTGTGTTTGTGTATGCATGGAGGTGTGTTTGACTCCTGATTAAGCTTTGAGTTTGTTTCTGCCACATGAGGACGTGGGTGGGGGTGTGTTGGAGGTGGAGGTGGAGATGAGGGTGGGGTCACAGGTGGGGCTGAGGGTCGTTTTGCTGCTGCTGTCCCGGCTCAGGCTCCCTCACCTGCACTGACCTCTTCACAGTCTTACAGCGGTCAGCGGCTGCCCAGACAGGGGACCCAGGGGCAACACACAGGTCTCTGTGGGGTTTCCGTCTCTGTCCTTGTGCCATCGGCCGGGTGGTCTGTGTGCAGGTCTGAGGGTTCAGGGGGGTGCGTGGGGGTGCAGGCAGGGGGTCCCGCGGGGGGGGGCGTGTCTACGCCGGCACCGTGTTGGTGGCAGCGTTGCCCCCGTCACCCCTCCAGGACATGAAGGCAAAGAAAGCGCTGGCTCCGTACGCCAACGTCACCACAATGGCGAAGAACTGGAGAGAAGAGGAGCAGGGGGAGGGAGAGGGAGAGGGGAGGAGCAGGAAGAGCAGGGACAGGGGGAGGGAGAGGGAGGAGCAGGAAGAGCAGGGACAGGGGGAGGGAGAGGGGGAGGAGCAGGAAGAGCAGGGACGGGGGGAGGGAGAGGGGGAGGAGCAGGGGGAGGGAGAGGGGGAGGAGCAGGAAGAGCAGGGACGGGGGGAGGGAGAGGGGGAGGAGCAGGGAGAGCAGGGACAGGGGGAGGGAGAGGGGGAGGAGCGGGAGGGAGAGGAGAAGATGTCAGGATCTACAGGACATGCATGCTGCTGTGCACAGGTGATTTTATACATTGAAATGAGTTACTGATTACAGAGATTTTCTTTCACTCTCTGGGGCATTTTTGGGAAGAGCTGAGATGACCCCCCCCACAGCATGCATTGCACTGTGTCCCTGTGGAGAGAGCTGTCCCGTTCGGGGAGCTGAGCCAGCAGTCGGAGCCCTCCGCCGCTCTCAGCTCACAGCACGGAGCACACCGCTCCCACACCACAGAGCAGAACCTGCCCTAAACAGCGCTGTTTTCACACACAGGGTCACATGGTCATAGGAGGCATAGTAACAGTTTAAACCTCCCCCACAGTAACTGCTGTTCCTCCTTTAGTGGGGGTGTTTGGGACCGGTGTTCCCTGTCTACTGATTTCCTTGCTGAGTGTAAGTTAGAGATGAGTCTCATTTCCCAGGATGGTAAATGAGATAAGCCCTTCCAGGGAGCTGTGCCAGTGGGAGAGTGCACAGGTTAACTTGTGTTATGCTCACACTCTCTGGTCTGTGAGTGCTGTTAGCCTGGTCTGACACTGTTGCTCATTCAACTTGAATGGATGCACTTCTGTTCTATTGTGCTGGAGGTGACTCTGGATAAGAGTGTTTGCTAAATGAATGTAATGTAATGTAATGGGAGCAGAGGCCAGTCAGGTGCTGCTGTGCAAACAGACTGTGGACTCTGCCCAGGGAGGTGAGCAAAGGGCTGCATTTCTCTCTCTCCCTCCTCTCTGTCCCTCTCTCCCTCTCTCCCTCCCTCTCTCTCTCCCTCCCTGTTGTTAGGTGTTGAAGGTGTGGGAGTGGTGTGTTTCTGCTCACTGGAGAAAGGTACAAAGGTGGAGTCTGAGCTGAGTCACCTTCTACACTGTACCTGTCACAGGTGCGGCCATAGCAGGGAGCTGACAGAGTGTAAATAAAAAGATTTGGTGTGTGCTTTAATGAGTGTGCGGTGGAGCTGTGTGTGTCTGGTGTGGCCCCTGGCTGTGGGGGGGGGCAGGCGCACCCTTTCACAGTGCGTTTAACCTGCTGACACACTGGGGCGGGGCGGGGCTGCTCCTGCTTCACTGTGCTGTGACTCAGTGCCCCGCCCACCTGCCCGTCACTCTCCCCACCTGCCTCGGCATCCGTCACCACAGAAGCATGCTGGAGGAAGGAGGGTTGGTTAAAGGGGCACGCCACCAAATTAAAATGTGGTATCCTGTGGCACGCTGGGTAAAACTGTAGCACTATCTCTAAGACAAACGGCTTGTTGTTCAGTCGATGGTGCTCAGATTCACTGATTCTTGTAGTTTGTGGATTGTATGATACAGTAGATAGGAGCAATCTAGATATGCTAAAGATCAGTGGAGCTGCTACCACAGGCTGCTATAGGCTGGCATTTGTAGCTGTGGTCTGGGCCGTGTGTCATTCGTCAGCTTTGGCTGGGAGTCTGCAGCAGCAGGACATTATCAGGCTCAGTGCAGGAAGTGTGAAAAGGGGGGAGGCTGAAGGAGTGGGGGGATGCTGCCAGAGTTCCAGCATAGCCACATGGTCAGGACCTCTGCAGCTGCCAGGCATTTGCTCAGTGGATTCCTGCATTAAGTGGGATTTCAGAGTGGTCACAAGCATCAGTGTTCCTGGGACTTGCGGGTTCAAACCTGGGTTGGGAGAACCTAGATGGTCCCTACTATGGCTCCTTAACAAATCAATTCACTAGTTGGGTTGAGTTTGGCATCGTAAGATCAATATGGGTGGAGCTACCATGTGTCATCAATGACTCATGCTGAGCCAATCACAGTGTTTTGGGGTAGAGAGCCAAGTCAACTGATTGGTCCATACAGGTCACAGCACAGAGAAGCTCCACCCCCTGGGAGCAGGGTTTATCCCCCAGGCTGGGAGCAGAGAGGAGGGGACAGGAGGGGAGAGTCAGGCTTCACTCACCGCTGCTGCCCCCTGTGGGCTGTTGTACACTGACGCGGCGTTGGTGATGAAGGCAGTGAGGTAGAGGAGTGTTGCCATGACGTTAAAGACCAGCAGCTGTTAGAGAGAGTGGGGGAGAGTGAATCATTTTGCACATACGAACATCCCATACAACCCAGCACCAGGTCACAGCAGGTAAAAACAGCCTTTCACTGTATCGCAGCAGGTGAATGTATTTCACGTCTTACTATGAGTACAGTGTATTTTAAGGTGTTGGGTTTAATAGGCATAATGCCATGATGCCATAGGCATTTTATGCCGTGCTGTAATCTTTCGCATTTCCCTGTTGTCATTGTTTTAGTAGATCTACTAGCTGTATGTGTATTTGTGTGTGTGTGAGACGGAGTGATTGAGCAGGTCGGGCATTCTTACCGCTAAAGGCCAAGGCACAAAGCTCATCTTGTTCTGGATGCCGAGGAAGAGGATGAGGAAGAGGAAGATGGTGAGGAGCCAGAACACGACGCTGACGAACATCACCCAGCCGTAGGCCGGGATCTGGGTGTAGCTGCTGCTGGCGATCAGGGCCCACACCAACAGCCCCAGGCCCTGCGCAGCAGAACCAGAGTCAGGCAGAACCAGAACCAGAGATGCACTGAGTCAGAACCAGAACCAGAGATGCAGTGAGTCAGAACCAGAACTAGAACCAGAACCAGAATTACACTGAGCCAGAGCCAGAACTAGAGTCAGGCAGAACCACAGTCAGGTTGAAGCAGGGTAAGAGAAAGTCATGTCCTGGCAGGGGGGCAGATGGTTGGGATGGGGCTGGGGTCAGTGGGCTTAGGGTGGGATTTAGCAGCTGCTGTAAGTACAGCCGTGAGGGGTGATGGTCTGTTCTCAGGACAGTGCTGCAGTGTGGGCAGCGCAGGGCAGTTTGATGGTGTTAAAGATACGCAGGGCTGTTAAACAGCTCCATTCTGCGTGTCTGCCAGAGAAAGGGTGACTGAAACGATGCCCGTCTTTAAAGAGATCTATTATTCAACAGGGATCATGTTCCGCGGTTTACCTGGAACGAATGACACCCGACACCTCTCCCATTATCCCCCACTTAGCGACACCCCCAAATGTGTCCACAGCGGGACACCAGGCGAAACATAACTTAGGGGTGAATGTGCGAGAGCGTCCTGATGACCCAGTGCACCCTAAAACAATGTGACTCGAGATTGTGACTCCGCCCTTGGTATGTCTGCGGTTGTGATGGACAGGTAGATGACCTGTCAGACGGTATGCTTCTCACCCAATGAGCACTGCCTTTAGAACACATTACCATCTGCAGGCTAAACACGCACACACCTGCTGCGTATAACAGGAGCTGCAAAGGACAGTTAGCCTTTTAAAGGCATATCTCTTCTCCTGGGACAGTGTGCATTTTGTCTTGTTCCATAGTGTTTGTCCCCATGAACAAGCAAACACTCAAAGCCCTCTTCCGCTCTGCACCTAAAGACATGTCACTCAAATTAACTCTAATAACTTTTGTCATGACTTCCTGCACACACACACACACTTTCTTTGAGAAGGAAATGCTGTGAAATTTCCTTAATCTGATGCTATTGTTTGACATCAGGAACATCAGTGGAACGCTGCCATCAGGAGATTAACAGGTAATGACATCATTCTGCATCTTATTCAGCACAATAGTCATGCAAATAATGGTGATCAATGCAAATGACTTTGTTAGCCTTCCTCCCTTGCATGAGGAACATTTGATAAACAAAAGGTTGTCAGCAGTGAAGTAACAGTTGCTAGGGAAATCACCTGTTCTGTTTTGGGAGAATGCTGTTTGTGAGGAGTCAGGAGGGCTCTGTGGTGATATTAAAGAGCAGAACCCGGACAGTGCAGTGATAGTCACAGGCGAGTTCACCTGCGCCCCGCCCCCCCCATTCCCCGAGAGGCATGGCCCTGTGCTGTCTTTCATCTGCATTATTAAAGCCCTTTTTGTTCGCACAGGTGTGTTTGTCAGAGCAGAGGATCGGTTCTCAGCCTGTGCTGACCCTCTGTGTGTGTTTGGGGTGATCGAAGTCGACCACTCGCCCTCCCACAAAGCAAACCACGTGGTGAAGGACAGAGTTTGGGAATCTGCACCCCAGAGGTTCAGGGCGTGGGGGCTTCAGCTGTTTAAAGTGGATTACAGGTGCAGCCACGCCCACTCCAGGTAATATCGGAACGGCACACATGACGTAGTGACAGAGAAGAGCACACAGAGACTCACCTGAAAGAATCGCTCACCTGCACAATGAGGTCACACCTTTATGCCGTCACTCATAAATGAGGCAGAGGTAAGCTCTGCGAGGGCCAGGTTTAGTGGATTCATCATTCTTACTGGGTAAACATTAGACGTATTACTGCCCTGTTCCCCACCCCAAGTGATCAGTAAAATCAAATAACAAACCATGTTCCAGGTTTAGTACCGGACTGCCATTCCAAAGAGAAGTTTATTTGCTACACTTATATCTGGGAACGCTGCCAAAATACGAGTATTTCTACACACAACCTGTCTGTTGCTTCTGTTACTCCTGCCTCTGCTAGAACTGCTAACGCAGGTAATAACTGTGACAAGACAAAGAGAAACCTTTCTACAGTCAGACTCCTGCCCATCTGGGCATGGGACAGGCTCTCTTCACCAGCGAGGTTAGGCGGGGAGCTCCAACTGGCATGCAGGGAGACGCAGTCTGACACGCGGGAGAGAGAGAGAGGGAGAGAGGAGGAGAGAGGGAGAGAGGAGGTGTCACTCACGATCTCCACCAGCATCAGCGCGGCCGGGACGGTCCTGATGAAGCTCATGTCCATGGAGACATAGCGCGAGGTGAAGCTGTGGAACCCGCCGCCTCCGCTGGCCGCCTGGGGAGAGCTTGTCTCTGTGCTCACTTTGGCCGGAAACTCCGCCATCACTGCTCACCTGGTCAGGTAGCACCCGACTAAACCCAGAAAAGAAAAACGAGAGAAAAAAAAGTTCCTCCTGTCTGAGTCCGCTGGCGGAGAGCAGGATAAAACTGAGAGAGCAGAGTGTAGATCCAGGAAACAGGCTGGTTTTACAGGTGGAGACACCACCCCCTGCTCCTCTTTCCAGTCTGACAGGTGTCTCTCGGCTCTCCCTCCCTCTCTCTCTCTCTCTCTCTCTCTCTCCCTCGCTCACTCTTTCTCTCACGCTCTCTCTCACTTCTCTCTCTGTCTGTCTCTCTCTTGCTCTCTTTCTCTCCCCCTTTCTCTCTCTCTCTTTCTCTCTCTCTCTCTACCTCTCCCTCTCTCTCTCTCTCTCTCTCTCTCTCCCTCTCTCTCTCGCTGTACCGCTCTCTCTCTCTCTTTCTCAAACACACTCACATCACGAGGTTTTAAGTACGCTGTCTGGCTCAGGGCACTCACCTGTGTTAAATGTTAACACAGCGATAGAGCGGCTGATCTGTACACTGGGGGGCAGGGGGCTGTTTGTCAGAGTCTCACTTTAGCCCCAGCTGCGGCTGCGCACCCAAACCCCGCGTTCCCCGAGATCAGAGCCATGAAAGTCCTTAAAGTGACTTTATCATCCTGATAAATTACGCTGAGGAAGCTCGCACACTGAGATTTCCACCTCCCGACCTCAGAGCGCAAATATTGACACTAAGAGAACTTTGTGGAGACAAAAGCCAAAGATGTGGCAAACAGCAGGACTGTGTGAATAAGCTGAGCAAAGCTCTATACTGTCGCAGTTTTGGCTGCTTCTACTTCATCTCACCTGTTACAAAAAACCTTCAAGAGTGACCATATCTGTGCTCTTTTAATTTGATATGCATTTAGTAGGCATAGCTATGTTGCTAAATGTAGCTTAATAGTTCTTTTTACTTTGAATAAACTACAGTACATGTGAGAACTGAATGTAATAATCATTTATTTTTGATGAAATCCTTTACTGTACAGCCATAAGAAAAGACAGATCCTAAATAGAAAATCAAAGCATGGTGCTAAACCATAAACATCAGAAATCACACTATTTACACCCAAACCTATGAGTATTACATCCAAATCTACTACTATTCCAACATACCAAACTGCAATTTGATTCTGTAAGATACACAGTATGTAATAACCAATAAGAACATTAAAATAGTTGTATTCTTTTAATATAAGAATACAATGCCAATGTTATTGTAGATTATACATTATTTAATTACAATATCATTGTTGCAGCCTTATGGCCACAAACTAAATAATCAATACAGACATCCATTGCACATCCAGACATCGATCCTCCTCTCTGAAGCTGCAGCTCAGAGGATTTAGTTCAGAGGGATCTGGCCTCCCTGAAAAGGCTCTGTGGAATCAGGAATTCCCCGTCACCCCCGGGAGTCCGACCTGCCGTCACTCAGCAAGCGTGGAACGCTCTCTGTTATTCCTCACCGTCGCTGCGCTGGACTTCGGCCAGTGTATAATAATTAGACTAATGACTTTTGATATGCTTCCTGTCAACGACCAATGCTTTTGCAATGAACTCGTTGGCTAACTGATTTTATATATTTACGAAACAAGAAGAATTGTACTTTTTAAAGAAATGTCAGGCTGCTAGGGAGCGGATAAATCGTCTTTTTGAGAGTTTACTCTTTCTGAAAGGAAAGTGGGGAAGTGGCTTAGTCCTGTCTGGATAAACTGAAACCGTTTGGGAACCGTGCTAATGAACCGTCTTACAGGCTGTCTGAATATCATTACAACCTGATCAAGCTACTGATTTTATACATTTAACTGATCAACAATTACTGTTGGAAAATCATCATGAATCATTATGAAACATTGCCATATATACTACAACACATATTTGCATCGGCCTTACATACATTCAGGAGTCACAAGAGAAAATGGCTCAGTTTTAAGGTGTGCTATCCAAAGCGTAACAAGTACTTGGAGACCCACAGATCTATCTAAAACTGGAACTGTACACATCCTGTCCCCGTACTGTCGCTAATACTGACTGTTTGCACTTTTGTACGTCGCTTTGGATAAAAGCGTCTGCTAAGTGAATACATGTAAATGTAAATCTAAAACAGATGAATTGAGTATACTGTAAAATAATGTCCTTAAAGAATAGAAATAAGACAACCACTAAACAGGCAACAGTTCCCTTATAGATACAAAATGCTAAATGTTTAAGACTTTTGCACAGCAGTGCACTTGTTTTCACTATGCACTGATGAACTGATAGCATGTTTCTCGCGCCTGCACGGTGTCTGGCGGCACGTGAGCTCGCAATGTGCAGCATGCTGGCCTTTCGCTGCACTTGCAGGGGGTGTGGGTCCGGGCTGAGAGGGGGTGCGGGTCCGGGATATCGGACCACAGATCTGCTTCTGATGGGGGTCGTGCCGTCACACAGGAGCTCGAGGAATGAACACGTAGGCGTCAGGGAGCGGCTGAAGGTTCAGTCGCAACAGGTTTATACTCCTGAATGCTGTAAATGAAACGATCTCTGCGTGAGCTCGTGTTTTCCTCGCAATCACCTCAATTACTGGGAAACACTTGGCTTCGCCGCAGTCATAAAAATATGCATGTACATGTCCGACTAACCCTCGCTCATTCTACCGTAGCTGCACCAGCTCTATTAGCACACGCATATCCCCCCCGCTTGGACAACAACCGAGATGCAAGAGGGAAACGTTTTTGTCACATTATTGGTTAGTTAGTGCATATTACAACCCCTGGCAAAAATTATGGAATCACCACACTTAGAGGATGTTCACCCAGCTTTTTTACTTCGTAGCAAATAAACAAATCACAGATATGACACAAAACAATTTTTGTTGAATAGCTGAACATTCTGGCTTCGTGAAAAATACCTCAGACAAATTAAATTAAATTAGTTTAATTAATGGCATATTATTTTCCAGATCAAGTAGAGGAAAAAATTACGGAATCACTCAATGTTGAGGAAAAAATTATGGAATCACCTTGTAATTTGCATTTCTAAAACAAATACCGGCACAAGTCGTAAAATGCAAATTAGTCTGCAGTTACAAGAGAGTACTTGCGGACCTCAACGAGCTGTTGGACTTGGCTAATTAAAATGAAACATGGCCCCAACAAGAGAGTTGTCAATTGAAACAATGGAAAGGATTATAAAACTCCTTCAAGAAGGAAATCCAACACAAAGTGTGTGGCAAAAGATGTTGGTTGTTCTCAGTCAGCTGTGTCTAAAATTTGGTGCAAGTATAACAAAATGGGAAGGTTATAAAAGGAAAACATACGGGTAGACTATGGAAGACGTCAAAGCGTCAGGATAGAAAACTCAAAGCAATATGCCTTGAAAATAGAAAATGCACAACAAAACAAATGAAAAACAAATGGGCAGAAACAGGAGTCAATGTTTGTGACAAAACTGAAAGAAATCGTCTAAATGAAATGGGATTTACATACAGAAAAGCCAAATGAAAACCAGCACTAACACCGAAACTGAAGAAAACAAGGTTGCAGTGGGCTAAAGAGAAGCAATCATGGAGTGTGGATGACTGGATGAAAGTGATATTTAGTGATGAATCACGAATCTGCATTGGCCAAGGAGATGATGCAGGAACTTTTGTCTGGTGCCGTTCTAATGAAACATATAAAGATGACTGCCTGATGAAAACAATCATATTTCGCCACTCATTTATGAAATGGGGTTGCATGTCAGGTAAAGGACCAGGGGAGATGACAATCATTACCTCAACAGTCAATGCACAAGTGTACATTGAAATTTTGGACACTTTTCTCATTTCATTGATAGAAAATAGGTTTCGTGATGATGAAGTCATTTTTCAGGATGATAATGCATCTTGCCACAGAGCAAAGAGTGTTAAAGCTTTTCTTCAGGAAAGGCATTTCAACACAATGACATGGTCGGCATACAGTCCGGATCTCAATCCGATTGAAAATTTATGGTGAAAATAAAAAAAAATGGTCCATGACATGGCTCCATCCTGCAAAGCTGATCTGTCAACCGCTATTCGAGAAAGTTGGAACCAGCTTGATGGAGAATATTGTTATTCATTAGTGAAAGAATTCAGGACATCATAAAAGCCCGAGGAGCAACAAAGTACTAATTGTGATTTTTTTTGTTGATGATTCCAAAATTTTTTCCTCAACATTGAGTGATTCCAAAATTTTTTCCTCTACTTGATCTGGAAAAATATATGCCATTACTTAAACTAATTTAATTTAATTTGTTTGAGGTATGTTTCATGAAGCCAGAATGTTCAGCTATTCAACAAAAACAGTTTTGTGTCATATTTGTGATTTGTTTATTTGCTATGGAGTAAAAAAGCTGGGTGAACATCCTCTAAGTGTGGTGATTCCATAAAATTTGCCAGGGGTTGTATTAACTAGGCTAACATACATTTTAAAAAGCTGTCTGTTGTCTTACCAGGTTGGGTAGCAGGGAAAACCCTTCTCACCTATGTGGTCAGGATGGCCGAGCGGTCTAAGGCGCTGCGTTCAGGTCGCAGTCTCCCCTGGAGGCGTGGGTTCGAATCCCACTTCTGACATAAGTTTTTGCGTGAATAAAAACGTTTCATCCCAAAATCATAGTTTAGGTTTGTTAGTTAAAAAAAATTCACTTAACCACTCGTCTCGGCAAAGTGTTTCTTTTAATATAACACTGGGCAAACTCACTGATATTAAACGAATCCCACTTCTGACAGATACTTTTAATATCAGTGAGTTTGCCCAGTGTTATATTAAAAGAAACACTTTGCCGAGACGAGTGGTTAAGTGAATTTTTTTTAACTAACAAACCTAAACTATGATTTTGGGATGAAACGTTTTTATTCACGCAAAAACTTATGTCAGAAGTGGGATTCGAACCCACGCCTCCAGGGGAGACTGCGACCTGAACGCAGCGCCTTAGACCGCTCGGCCATCCTGACATACTAATACATAGTTTACGTTCTTTCTCTTGTGCTGTGCTTATGCGGTGCTATATCAACTGTAACCATGATTAAATGTGTTGTTATAAAGGTTTACTATATAGCCACTTGCTATCTTCTGCTAAACAGTACGCCGGGTGCAGGTCTCTGAACATGAACATGTGTATGTTGTGTGTGTATGTTTGTATGTGGCGGCGGATTCGCTGCACGTCTGTGTCTGTGGTTCTGATCCGCTGCATGCGGAAGTAGATCGACTGCCGCTCAGCCAGCGCAGATAAGCCGCTCAGGACTCGCAGGCGGCGGGACATGATGAAAGCGCCTCTCCTATCGTCGATAGGGGACAAAGTGCCGGAGAAAGCCCACTAGCTAACCACCTTCTCGCCGCGGCTGCAGTGAAGCCTTCTGCTGGCCGTTTGTGTGTTAACCTGCCACTGGGAAGCGACGCAACAAACGGACCGACCATGTACGGTTTGGGGAAGCTCTCGGTGGAAGTGAAAGTGGCCATTGCGTCGGGAGTCGTGTTTTTTTCCATGCTGATTTCCCGGACTCTTTTATCTGAGACCGTGGACATGGACACTCGAGCCAAGCTGTTCCGGGTGCAGTTCCTGCTGCTGGTCAACTCCTTCCTGCTCATCGGATCGCTCTACATCTGGAAGCGGACCGTAACGGGTTTGACCCGGGCCAGATGGCTGTCTTTCCGGGTAGCGCAGTGCTGGCGGATCGTGGTTTTACTGTTTCTTGTATTCGCCCATTCCAGCTATCTGACCATGTTTTACCTGGTGGCGGAAGAGCCGTACTGGTTGGCGTTGGTGAGCTACACCTGTCTGGGCGCTTACATCATCCTGGTGTTTTTCCTGTTCGCCTTCGGCTGCGTGGGGCAGTGTCATAAACTCCTAACGCGGGGGGGATCATCCGCCAGGTCCGAGCCTCCGGCGATCCCGGGACCTGCCGCAGTCTCCTCCACCACCAATAACAGGCAAACGATCCTGGCCATCCTAATGACCGTTGCCCTGACGGTGCTGGGGCTGAGGAACGCCTCCCTGCCTCCGGAGGTTGTGCGTGTGGAGGTTCCGCTGGACAAACTGCCCCCTTCCCTCAACAACCTTAAAATCGTGCTGCTGTCGGATATTCACCTGGGCCCCACGGTGGGGCGGTCGCGGCTGGAGCTCATAGTGTCCATGGTGAACGAGCTGGAAGCAGGTACCGCTAATTCGCTGCTCTGAGGAGACGGTTTAAACTGCTTTGCCTACGGTGGTGTTGTAAAACCAGAGATAACCAATGTAGCGTAGTTTTAGGGTTCATTGAGGAAGAGCAGTAGTTATACCTCAAACAATGGGCAATTTCAGCAGCTGAAAAGTGGAACACAACGTTAGTAGCATTGTCTCTGTGGGAGCTGGTTAAAATGATCTTTCTAAATAGCAGCTTGTTTATGTTGTGAAAGTTGCTCCAGCTGCTGATGAGAGGTTTTTGGGGTTTGTGTCTCTGCAGACGTCGTGGTCATCGCAGGTGACCTGACGGACTCCCAGGTGTCTCGGTTGCTGATGGTCTCGGAGCCACTGCGGCGCATGAAGTCCAGGCTGGGCTCCTACTTCGTCACAGGTGCGGGTGATATCATCTCTGCGCTAAAGAGAGATCGCTCCTCAAGGCCTCTTCTTCTCATCGCTGTTCCCCTGTTTCTGCGGGTTCTCCGTTCACCACCTCCTCTCTGTCCGCAGGTAACCATGACTACTACACGGCAGACGTGGAGGGCTGGTACTCGCACCTGCGCTCCCTCAGCATCCAGCCCCTGCACAACAGCCACGCCCGCGTGTCCCGGCCCGACAGCCCGCAGGACTGGATCTGCCTGGCGGGGGTGGATGACCTGGAGGCCCGCATGCTGAGGTGAGGGCCTCCCATCAGCCTTTGCGGCGCAGTCAGGTCACAGGTGATGGCCTCTGAGTTGCTGTGGCGACAGGGGGGACCTCCCTGCCTTGACACTGCAAGGATTCTGTCTTAATAACACTGTTACCATGGGGATGTGGGCGTCGTCCCCTCATGGCTGTGATGATGAGGGTAATATTAGTTAAAGGGTTATCACAGGGGTGTCTCCTTGTTACCATGGTGATAGTGGTTGATCTCCTTGTTACCGTGGTGATGGTGATTGATCTCTGCTTTGGGATGGTGATGGTGTGTTCTCTGTGTTACCGTGGTGATGTGCTGGGTATGTCTGCAGGTATCCAGGACATGGGATGGATGTGCGGGCAGCTCTGGCGGGCTGCGCTCCGGAGTTACCCATAATCCTCCTGGCCCACCAGCCCCGCGCCGCCCGCCAGGCCCTGCAGGAGAGGCCCGACATCGGCCTGGTGCTGTCAGGTACGGGGGGGCCCTGCCGAATCTCACAGCGGGGGCGTGGGCCAGGTGCCCTCAGGTAGCATCTCCACCGGTGTGCTGTGTGGAGGAGCTGGAGGCTCAGATGCTGTTTCTGCCCCATTTAAGTAAAAACATTCACAGCTGTAACCATGGAACATTCTTTCAGCAGTAAGGTCTCAGTATGTACACATGTCAATAATACAGTGTAATGCAGTAACCAAAAGTAAATGTTTGTAAAAACCAAAACTAAAACTGTCAGGTATGGAGGGGGTGCGGTCTGTACAGGTAGGAGGGTTCAGATGGCGTTCAGTCTTCCCTTCCCGTCTCTCCCTCCTGCCTGTGTTTGCTGTGTTCTCTCTCTGGGACGGGACCCTGGGTGTTGTTATCATAGGGGGCAGCAGTTCCCCTCGGTGTGCCGTTTTGGCTCTCCTGTCTGCGCTCTGTGCCTGTGTTGACGGAGGAGTCTACACCCAGAGCAGCCTGGCGGGGGGGGGCACAGAGACCCCTCCCTCTAAAGCACTCACCCCACTCTCCACATTCCACATTCTTATTTACAGTCCTGTAAGACTGTTGACCAAATCGTCTGGCTTCATATTTCTTCTTTGAATTTGCTGTCATCCAGTGCTGTAAAAGAGCATAATCATGACTCTCCTGGTATGTCCTAACCAGGCTGGTATTTTCGGGGTATCGCGCCCACACCCCGGCGTAGCCAGGGTGGAGCCAGCCGCTCAGTACTGCTCTCGTTCTGCCAAACAGCAGGTGTTTATATTTCCTGTTTGACACAGACGTGTGAGGAGCCGGAGGCTGAATGATGCTTTTTGTGTTGGCCGCAGCCCCCTGCTCACACCTCCCACTGAGGGATTATTTTAATGTCGTGAAGAATGCGGAGCTGCGGCTGTCGGAGCGCCGCCCTCCCCCTCCCTGGCACAGTCCCAGCATGCACCACACTTCCTCATGCCGCACGCCGCGCAAGTAGCCTGGGAGTTTCAACGGAATTTCCGTGCGTAACTTCCGCTAGGCGTGTGAATGAACTCTGTCATCCAGGTCATTTTAGGCCAGTGTTTTACCCTCCTCACCCTCACCCTGATGGGTGCAGTCACTGTCATCACGTGTCTGTAGGGCTGAAGGATTAACCTGTCACCAAAACTGTGCGGACTTTACACTGTCTGTTATCATACTGGAGGCACGTTGCTATTTGAAAAGATGTGAAATTGTGTTAAATAGAGGACCCTGGGCTCTCTGTGACCGAATCATCGTACAGATGATGAGTGTAGCAGCACCTGTGGTACCTACCTGTGTGTAAGCTCAGGTGTGTGGCTGTGGGGGCAGTGTGGAAGCCAGGCCTGCAGCAGGCCTGATTGTGGGAGGGGCCTTTCCCATCAGAACAGTTTTAGCTCTGCCCTCTGCAGTCTAGCAGAGGTGACCTTTGAACTTCAGAACCTTGTTGCCAGGTTTTTGGTGATTGACAGAAGCCAGAACACGTGATGTCACCGCAGGGGAAGGGGTGGAGGTCAGTTAGCAGGAGGGTGTGAAGGAGGGAGTTGCCATGGTGCCTTGGTGTCATTAGGAGGAGGGGCCTGCCCAGTTCCTGAAAGCCGAATAACACAGCGTTCCTCACGGCCACGTCACAGACCCCCCCGTCCCCCGCCCCCCGCCCCAGGTCTCCGCTCTGCGTGTCCGCAAAGATGAAGCCGCCACAAATTATGTAGTGCCCCTGTCAGAACACAGCGACTTATCAGTGATTTGAGAGGTTATTGTTATGCCATCCATAAGACAATACCACAATCCTCAGTCGCTTATGAAGAATATCTGTGAATTGACAAAAAATGTCACACAGCGAAGACAAACAGCTGATGCATGCTGTCATGGCAGCCGCAAAAGAACCCAGTGGACTTCCTGGACCTTTCTAAAAATAGCAGCAGTCTTCTAGAATTATGTAAATAGACGGTGTCCCCGTCTGTCGCTTTTCTGACTGTGATAAAATCCCATCCATACGTGCTGTCCGTGCGCGAGTGTGTGGCCTGGACAGCTCCTGCTGCTGACGGCGCATTAGCAGCTCTGCCTGAGTGAACGGGGAACAGGGTGTGTTTTAAAGCAGGCGTGTCCCCTCCCTGTCTCCCCCAGGTCACACCCACGCGGGTCAGATCTTCCCCCTCTCCATCCTGGCGTACCTGGTGAACCCCTTCTTCAGCGGGCTGTACCAGGTCGGCGAGCACAGCCTGGTGTACGTCTCCCCCGGAACCGTTTACTACGGCATCCCCATGCGCATCGGCAGCCGGGCCCAGATCACCGAGATCCTGCTGAGAAGTCCATGAGAATACACACACACATACACACTCTCTCTCTCACACACACACACATACACACACACACACACTCTCACACCCTCTCACACACACACTTACACACACACACGCACACAGACTCACACACGCACACAGACTCACACACACACTCACACACACACTCTCTCACACACACACACACTCACATACACTCAAACACACTTATAAACACAGACACACACACACACATACACACACATGTACAAGCACACACACACACTCTCAAACCCTCTCACACACACACTTACACACACACACACTTACACACACACACACTCACACACTCACATACACACTTACACACACACACTCACACACACGCACACACACACGCACACAGACTCTCACACACACACTCTCACGCACTCAAACACACTTATAAACACAGACGCACACACACACATACACACACATGTACAAGCACACACACACACTCTCAAACCCTCTCACACACACACTTACACACACACACACTTACACACACACACACTCACACACTCACACACACACACTCTCACACACTCAAACACACTTATAAACACAGACGCACACACACTCACATACACTCACACACACACGCACACACACATGCACACACACACACACACAGACTCACACACACCATTCTTGGTTTTGACTCATTCCTCTGCTCGCACACTCATACTGACACATTGTCTGTGGCAGAAACACACTCAGCTGCACTCTGAACACACTCTCACACCCAGACACTCAGGCCCTGGTGTGTAAACATTCTCAGAGTGATCTGTGCCCACACACTGCGCAGTCCTCTGACTCAAACAGATGACTTCCAGCTGTGTGACACACAATCTGTGGGTTCGGTGCTCAGGACTGCCAAGGAGAGGAAATTTTATTGTTTTCAACAGTTGTTGTGTATGTGTCCTATGACAGGGGGTGTGGTGTCATTAGTGTTAAAAAAATACATCTGTCCTTTTCCAGTTTTGGCTCCAAACACTGTGGCACAGTGCTCTAATTGGTCTGCCTCAATTGCAGAGTGCTCTGATTGGGCTGCCCCAGTGGTGATCTTGATGAGGATGAGGATGAGGAAGAGTAAGACTGGACTGTCCAGTCCCACCCATTTGGAACACTGTAGTTTTGATCAGCTCGAGTGCTCTCACTGGTGGGGACACTTAATGCTGTCTGTATTTGTGGGGGTATTGACCTTTGACAGAATGAAAAAGGGAAATCTCCTCCTCCACGTCTTAGCTTCTGATATAGAGGAGTCTTCCATTCAGCCAAGACTTTCAAGGTAAATTATGCGCCAGTTATCGCCAAACGCCCCGATCCTCTGTTCTCAGGTCAGAGGTATGAAGGGAGAGCTGGGACTGCACTGTGAGCCACGCTGTTGGCATGTTTAAGCTTTGTGAGAGAAGTTTTATTTATTGTGTTATTATTTTAAATAGTTTCAAAAATCATTCCCCGGTGTGTCACTGAAAAAGCTGGAGAGACAGGATGAGCACAGATGTCACTGAGGACGGTGTGTTCCCCTCTGTCCTCTAATGCACTGAGAGTGTAATCATTTAACACACTGAGAGGTTAATGCTGCCTCTGGCTGTAGGGTTCAGTCATCTTTCAGGACTTAGTTAGCACTGTTGCACTGCACTGAGTTGGAGCCCACCAATGATGCGATGCATTGTACACCTATTGTGTGACCTCTGACCTTTGTGTGTCTGTCACAGGTAGGACGACTTCACCTCAGGTGAAAATCCAGCTTGTATGTATGTGTGTGAGGCTTCAATGTGACACTTTAAGCTTTTACACAAAGGCTCTGTTGCACTGCCATTGCGGGTTTTAAGGACCACTTCTGTTAGTTCAGCCGGTGCAGTCAGTATGTTAGATTTTCACCTCTGAACCCATGCTGTGTTACAGCGCGTCTGTTCCCTGCTGTGAGACAATCTCATGTTTGAGTTAAAAGTGATGTGTGAATTTGAATGGAATGCCAAAAGGAACCTGCCATGCACTGAATGAAATGAGAATAAACTCTCACTCTTTTAAACTGTGGCCTTGTAGAGTCATCTTTTGTGTTTGAGACATGACTGTGTGTAGGGTCTGAGAGTCTCCGGGAGCTGCTGCAGTTTGGGTTGAATTTCTCCTCAAGGCGCCAGAGTAAACGTGTGTGTCGGCCAGTCCCTGGCCCCGGTGCCAGATCGCCTGCACGTCAGCGTGGAACGGACTTTTATTTTCCACATAACTTCACTCACCACGCCGTCGACTGAAAATGAAATAATGTGATGTCATAGTCAATGAGTGTGACGGATTTTAAAATGGGAAAGCGTGATACAGGCAAGTTACGGGAACACCTCAGGAGAGTGGTACCGAAGAAGGACTCCTGCACCCACCCACTCCGCCCTGACTGACAAACAGCCCACTGTCTGACCCAGAATCAGAGGGAGACAGTGGTTCCCGGAAGCGTTTGACACAGCTTATAGCAAACATTGGAGCTCTCCTCCCTGCGTGAGGTAGAATATTTACCCAGCCAATCCCGATGCCGGCCAGAGCTCTGGAGTTGCTGAAATCTGTGATGTCAGAGGTTGTGGAAGCTGTGTGTGTGTGGTGTAGGGGGGGGATTCCACAGCAGTATAAGAGCAGGGTCCTCATGGACACAGCAGACGAGAGAGAGAGAGAGGATCCGCAGCACTGAGAGCAAAGAGAGGAGCTGTGCACAAACTCACCGCGCAGAGACTGCAGCATGACTGACCACAGCGGTGAGTAATGACCATCACCTCTCCCTGCGCATCACAGCT
>CM032885.1:37680758-37700758 GCA_019176425.1 Megalops atlanticus
TGGACCGCGAGGATCTGCCGGGGGGCTATGATGGTTGGCAGGTCCTGGACCCCACACCCCAGGAAAGGAGCGATGGTGAGTGTCCATCCTACAGCCCGGCCACTAGAGGGCAGTGCCTGTCCAGCACGCCACTTTACCGTTCACTTCCTCTCTCTCACCTCCTTTTTGGCCCCTCTCTGCAGGGGTGTACTGCTGCGGGCCATGCCCGGTGCGGGCCATCAAAGAGGGCGAGGTGGGGGTGAAGTACGACGCGGCGTTCATCTTCTCGGAGGTGAACGCAGACCTGGCCTGCTGGATCGTTCACGCGGACGGCCAGCGCTCCCAGGCCTCGCTCAACAAGCAGACCGTCGGCCGCAACATCAGCACCAAGAGCGTGTACGGAGACCAGAGGGAGGACATCACCAAGCTCTACAAATACCCCGAGGGTACGGCAGCGCTCCAGCAGCCCGCTCTCTCACACACACACCCCTGTAAACGCACTGTGAGGTAACACTCTGCACACCTCCGGCAGGTTCGGTGAAGGAGCGGGAGGTGTATGAGAAGGCGGGGCGGAAGGTGACCCAGCTGAGCAGGGGGCCGGGGCAGCTGGAGCTGTCCATCAGACACGCCCAGGCGGTGCACGGCACGGACTTCGACGTGATCGTGGAGGTGCAGAACACGGGCGGGGAGGACACACCTGCGCGGCTCACCATCACCTCCAAGGCCGTCACCTACAACAGCCTGCACCTGGGGGAGTGCCAGAGGAAGAGCACCAGCCTCACCGTGCCCGCGCAGAGGGGTGAGCACAGCACAGCACAGCACGGGGTGACACAGCACAGCAAAGCACACCACAGCACGGGGTGACACAGCACAGCACAGCATGGGGTGACACAGCCCAGCTCAGCACAGTGTGACCCAGCACAGGACAGCACAGCACAGCACAGTCTGACACAGCACAGCACAGCACAGAGAGCACAGTGTGTTCGCAAAGGCAATGTGCTACTTGTGCGAGAGCATTTGAATGAACCATGTGCACAGTTTTAGGTTAGAAAGTTGTCATTGTTACCACCTCTCCATTACCACTACCTTTCCATTATTCCAACGCTCTGACTTCCCCCTCCCCTCACCCCTGCTATCCCCCTCCAGCCCACAAGGAGGTGCTGAGGCTGCGATACGACCACTACGGCTCGTGTGTGAACGAGCATCACCTGATCAGAGTCAGTGCCCTGCTGCAGGGCACAGACCAGCATGACATCGTCCTGAGAGAGATCAACATTCCGCTCAGCATGCCCCAGCTGGCGGTCAAGGTACAGAGCCGCCACACCGCGGGAAACAGGAAGTGATGTAACAAAGAATCCACACCTGCAGGAAACAGGAAGTGATGCTTACAAAGAACCCATGCATTCAGACGGATGCTGCAGTGTCCCACAGTGTTTAATTGTGTTACGATGTTTTCTGTAGTCTCTTCAGCGCATCACTTCAGTGGTTGTCAGTCTCTGGTCACAGCAGAACTGAGCTTTGCTCTGGCAAGCAGTAACTAAAGCTGCAGTATGAATGGGGTTGTTCATATTGACCGTTCTGTCTGAAGGCTCTGCTGTCAGGTCCAGATTCATTTTTATGCCTTGTTTTCTAAGTGAGGTTGCCCATGTTGACAGGACTGTCTGTGTTTGTGCTTCAGGTACTGGGGGAGGCGGTCGTGTCTCGGAAAGTGACCGCCCACATCACCTTCACCAACCCGCTGCCTGTTTCCCTCAGAGGGGGCGTGTTCACCATCGAGGGAGCGGGACTCACCGCCGCGCAGGAAATCCAGGCCCCGTAGGTGTCTCAGACTCGCCCCCTCAGCACTGACACAGGATCAGTCGTGAGGTTTTTTCACATAGTGATTGGATGAGGATAAGAGTGGGATAAACTGATCCTGGACCGGCTTTTGAGCTGGAAACTCTGAGCATTTCCAACATTGTGCTTGGTGCTGTTTGTGTTTCATTGGGTGTGGATGTGCATATGAGAGAGCTCATTAGCTTGTCTTAACCTGATTCGCTGGTCCTTTGCTACTTGTGTGGAATCCTCAAAGAGAACACCGTCTGACCACAGAGACTCAGAACAAGCTTCTCCCTCTCTGCATTTACCTCTCCCTCCATCACAGAGCCCTGGACACAGGCAGTGCCACACAGATCAGCTCTGTCCAATCACAGCACTGCTTCTCTCCTCCCCCTCTCCCCTCTCCTGCTCCAAACACCAAATATTACCACGCACATCCCTCTGTTCCAAAAACGTCAGTGTAAATACACACACTCAGTCTGGCTGGCAGAGAAAGTACTCATTCCGTGGAAGGAGAGTGGGCAGAATGTAACATTCAGTATCTCATTATAATGTAAATTATCTCCACTAGGCATCTTCTCCTAATTGTTATAATTAAATGCCTGTCATTTCTGAACCAGTTTGGCATTCAGTGTGAAGGAAACAGGAGGTTCAATGATGGGACAGAGGGCTCATGTATTGGACATTTTCACACCTCTGTGCCACTCCAAAATGAAGAAAAACACCACATAGTTCTGCATTGCCAAGGATGAGGTCACTGCTGGCAGCAACACACCAACCAGTATGTTACTAGCTGTAATATGCAGCTGTGTGTGTGTATGTGTGTGTGTGTGTGTGTGCACTGCTTAGGAAAGTAAAAGTTTCACTGCTGTAATACTGCTGCAGTGTAGGTTTTTTGGCAAACAACATCCATTCAATCCAAAAGACTTGAACCGTTAAGTCTGGCATTCTATTCAGATGCTGAGGTCCTGGGCTGCCTCGGCTGCCTGGATGTTTTAACTCCACTCACAATTTCACCACCCCGCCTGACAGCAGTGATCACCTTTGGCTTTGTTTCTGTGACATGATCTGAGCATCCATGTGTAGCAAACCCTCATGCGTCCAGCAAAACGCCTTTCAGAGCAGAATCTAATCGGCTGACGCTCCGCTGAGCCGACAGCATGTTTTCCACACTGGCTGCTGCAGAAAGAAAGCAGTGCAGACCCTGCCGGTCCCTCTGCCCTGCTCTGCAGGGTCTGTGCCGTCAGCAGAGCTGAGGAACCTGGAGCACTGCAGTACTCCAGCCACAGAGGGAGAGCCACCCTGCAGTCACTGTCTCCCTCTCTCTCACAGGCAGGAGATCGGACCGGGTCAGGAGGTGTCTGTTAAGTTCTCCTTCAGGCCCACGCGGCCGGGCCTCCGGAAGCTCCTGGTGGACTTCGACACGGACCGCCTGCAGGACGTGAAGGGAACGGCCACCGTGATCGTGCGGAAAAAGTGAGCGGAGCACGAGTCCACGACGCACAGAGAGGCCGGAGTGCCTGCTCCCAGCATGCATCACACCAGCAACGCGCGATCACAGCCTGACGCGAAAATGAGTTTCTCTTTACTGCCCGTGTGGCGCTCACCTTCACAAAGGTGGTGTTACAGCCCAAGATCTGTCTCTCTGTATGCAGGCACACTACATAAACAAAGCCGTTTAATTATGTCTTTTTAAGAGTCTGTGAAACCACTTGTGTATTTTTGTATTCTAAGTGTGATGTGCTGGGATTGTATGACACTCAGATTCAGTTGCAATTATTTTTCTTCATCTTCAGTAGGCTAAATATTAATCATTTTGCACATGTTCACAGCATAAACATATGCACTGTTATGTACTAAAATAGTGTTGCCATATTTGGAAAAGTTTAAATTTATTACCTAAACAAAACTTATTCGTTTATAACATTATATTTGTTGACATCCTGCATTTTGCATACCTTGTTTTTTATATAAATAAAGGAATCATTTCAAAACTCTTGGGTTCAGTTCATGACGCTGACATGCACACAATTAAAATTCAACTCTTTTTAGATTACATTTTTATTAACAAAGCTGTTTTAAATATCCTTAATAAACGTCATACATTGCATGGCAGTATAAAAGACACGAAGGCATGTCCCACCCAACACTCAGTTCTCGGTCGGCGGCGCTTTTCTGCGCACGGACTTGATCAAAGCTTGCTGGACAACCGGGTAGAGCTTGTGACAGCCCTCGATGCAGGCGCGCGCCGCGTCCACCAGCGTGTCCTCTCCCATCTCCCCGTCCGACTGCAAACCCGACACCTGGTTCAGACTGGGCAGCAGCGCCACGGTCACACTTCCCTGGTTCTCGCCGTGACCTGCGACCCAGCTGCCGCTCTCCTCCGAGAACGTGGGGTCTATGAGGTAGGTGGCTCCGTCCTGACGGAGCGAGCACCCGAGCACCAGGTCGTACATCTCAATCCCGGCATCGGCCAGCGCCATGGAGGCGCAGGTGACCGCATGGGCCAGAACGGAGCCGTCGTTTTCCAGGACCATCACGTTGACCTCGATCTGCGAGCGGGGGTACTTGTGCAGGCACACTCCGGGCCTCAGGCCCTCCAACAAGCCCTGTGACAGGTCCTTCTCCTCGCTGCCCTGGATCCATGCGCCCCTCTTCTGGCAGGAGAATGGGGCGAATCTGAAGTCGCAAACAAGTCTACCCGACTTCATATCCGTCTCGTCCTTCCGCTCGGTCTCCCGGGGTCCGTACACGGAGCAGATGAGTTTCGTGTTCCCCGCCTCTATATACGCAGAGCCCTTAGCCTGGCTCACCAGTCCGCATCTGGCGAACACCGGCCGCACGTCCGTCTGCCCATGCTGCCGACCGTCCTCCCGCCCCTCCTTCGGGGAAACGAGCTTTTGGGCGCTCTTAGGGAGAAACAGAAGCGGCGACTGCGATTCCTCCGGGCCACGGACTCGCTTCGTATCAACCGGCATGGTTAGCTAACTAGTCAACAGCTAGCGGAGGGAAGCATGTACGTCGCGGCGAAGACTGCGTCACAGCAGCGTCCGCAGGGGATGATGGGAGACGTAGTCCAGAGAGGGTCGCTGTGAGATTAACACTCTCAGCACTACACTCCCCATCAGCCAGCCTTTTCTTTTGCCACAGCTAGTATCTTAGCAATAGGAGCATTATTACCGTCCTCTATATTGCATAGGTTCTGTGCATCAGTGGTCTGCTCTTTGGTGTAAAGCTCTTTGCTAATTTATTAGCTCTTTTATTTAGAAGGATTTATATAGATTTTCTGATATGTCAGTTAAATTATACTGTAACTTATTGACAATTTACAGTACACTCCTTATGTGTACAGTGTGTAATATATATAGATATATGTTGTTCTTATCCTCTTAATTTATGTACACTGTTGGTATAGGAGAAACATTTCATTCTTGATTGTACGCAAGTGCATGATAAGATGACAATAAAGGAAATCTGAAATCTTAATCATATTGTAAGCGTTCACAAAACATTACTGTTTTAAACTTTACCGCCCCCTGTTGGATTGGAAAAATGATTTGTTCATGCGTTCATTAATAAGAACAAAACATACTTCTTATAGGCAGCGCAGTATTGTATGAGTATGATCTATACATGCACAAAGCTGATCTCTCTGTTTGAATGTGATATGGAAGACTATAGATGAACGAAATGAGGGAAACTACACACTCTATGACGTTACTGTTAGGAATTCAAAATGGATGCTTTGCAGTGTTTGAATTAATCTACTGATACATTATATCAGAGAGAGAGAGGTGTGTGTCAAAAATATATTAAATTTGCAGAACTGGGTTAGTCAGATTTTATTACTCGCGTGTAACTAAGTGAAAATACCGAAATAAGGAGAAAGCTGTCGCAGCCTGGTCTTAATAATGATAAGTATAATATCACGTGACAAATAATCACTAAACATTTAGTAATCGCGGAAGGGGTCGGTACACACGGCTCTGGGTAGGGCTGGCGCTGCTTGCATGCCGTGCCGTGCCGTGCTGTAAACATCGCCGAAAGCGCCGGTGCAGCCGAAATGCGGCCGCGCGGGTACCGAACCAACCTGTTGCTTTTTCATTGCATCAGCCGCGATTCACCGGCAACCATATCCAGGTCGCGGGGCGAATGCCTGACTGACAGCTACTACAGCCAATAAAACAGGAAGACTTTCAAACTCTTTCATGAAGGAGCCATTGGGATGTTTGTGTGGGCGGGCCTAAGGCTTTGCATAGTGTGGTTTCGCCCGCGTGAGAGGCAGTGTGCGCCGCGCGGTGTGTGAGAAATCGGGAGAGATTTGGTGAATTAATGTGAGTATTTTACCACGATAAACCTTTCAGTGTGTAAACCACGGATTATAGAGGTTATGCATGCAGCTACCTGTCCTTTTGCTCATTTACCGTATTACCGGTCTGTTTGCCTTTAAAGCGGGTTAAGGAAGTGATTATAGATACAGCCGCACTTACACGGTGTCATCAGCCGAACCGACTGCAGCGCTTTCAGTGTAGCTGACGCGTCAGTGTATCCGCAGCCAATTCAGTGTTTTTTCAGGTTATTTGTGAATGGATACGACTGTTTATATGTTATAATTGTTTTAGTCAGTTTAGCCAATGGTTAGTAAACATTTACTTTCAATAATATACCGGTTTGTATCATAGCCAGTTGGCTAAAGCTGGAACGAGGCCGTCAGGCTCGCTGCTACATAGCATGTTAGCATCTGAATGCAAGACAGACCTCGTCAATCAATCCGACAGATAGCTGTTAGAATGGGTTAAAGCTTGTGATTTTAGTTATTGTTAAATACCGAGGTGGATCAGAGTGAAAATAGCTCTTGGTAGCTGGCCAGCTCATCAGTCCTTGGCGCTGCACCGCTGCAGCGTCCCCTGTCGCTCTCTGTGACTTATGGGGGCTGTTGTTGCAGCAGTTTTGCGAATATGTTCAAATTTTATCTGCTGTTCCGTCATAAACCAGACCTTGGGTATAGTTAATGAGGCAGCGAGGCACTCACAAAGCGGGTCATCTCACTGTCTCTGTGTTTTGCAAGATAACATCTTGCTGCCGGCTTAAGATCTCAAGTGGCTTGTCTTGAATCTCTAGCCATTGTGACTGTTGCAATGGAATGGTTTCAGAGTGTGCAGAAATTAACACGCATGTTTTAAATTAAAACAAACCTATCGATTACAAAAAGGTACATCCGGGGTATATCTGCAAGACTGATTGTCTGAAGTGACATCAGATGCATGAGACCCCGCGGCCCTGAGTCACGGTGCATCAGAAACACCTAGGTGGTTGAAGTGGATTTTATGACAGTTACATATAAGTGATTTGAATATTTCTTAATGCAAAAAAACAGTTGAAAGAAATGCTGACTTGATGACAGAAGCTGTATTATAAGGATAATTTCCTTGAAGTGCTGACCAGAAGAGCTGTGTAGCGTCTTCTAAAAGCAGACCTCTGCAGACCGCAGTGCTGTTGTTGTGAACGCTGGCAGTAAGTTTGGTTTGGAGGTTTGCTGTGTTCAGGCTCTTTGGCTTAATTTGAGGTGTTGCTCTCTGGCGTGCGGCTGGTTGTTAAGTTTGAGGTGCGGTCGTCAGGATTGGGGCCTGGCTGTTTACTCCTTTACAGATCCCCTCATGGGCGTCCCGCAGCTGGTCGGCTTCCTGGATCACCCAGGGCTCTCAGTAACGCAGTCTCCAGGGCCCAGGCGGAAATAAAGAGGGAAGCAGGTCTGGCCCCTGAGACCCCCTCCTGCCTGTAGAAGCCCTCTGGTGCTCATGCACATTCTCTCATTGGTGTGGACCCCGGTGGCAGCCTCCCCACAGGCCATGAGAGTCCCTGTAAATACTGCCATCTTGTGAAGCCATGGAACAGTCATGAAGAACAGCAGGTTTGACTGGGATCCGTGCGTCATCAGGGGGAAACAGCAGGTGTCAGGTCAGCAGGGCACACCTGAAGATTCCTGCCACAGGTTGAGGCAGAGACTCTTGCCTTGGAATTCCAGTGGAAAGCTGTGCTGCCTGTTAGCTGCAGAGTCTGATGGTTTCCTTTGCTGTGTGTGTGAATAACTGCAGCGATTAGGAGTCGCTCAGAAGGAGTGTGGAGTTTTATCCTCCTCACTCCGAGCAGAGTTCATTCGCGTAACTCCTGCCCACGGGCAAAAGTCACACTAACGACACACGTCAGTGATTATCACCTCAGTTTCTGACTCCGCTTGTTGGTTCTGACCGTCCCTTTGAAAACCGGAGCGTTAAAGTCCTGCACCTGCGTGTCTCAGTCCAGCAGCTCACAGAATGGACTCATCGCTGACTGCCGCCCAGATCCGGGAGAAGTTCATCGACTTCTTCCGGCGACATGAGCATCAGTACGTGCACTCCTCCTCCACCATCCCCCTGGATGACCCCACCCTGCTCTTCGCCAACGCCGGCATGAACCAGGTACGCTGTGACATCACCCACCGCCGTCACGGTAGCGGTTGGCAGGGCAGTGCTGGTTCATGTTTGCTTTTTTCCCTCCAGTGCGTTTCCCAAGCTCAAAAATTATGATTAGTGTGGTATCCCTTAGGACATATGTTCATTCCATAAACAGTGGTACCTTCCCTATCTTCCTCTCTCTGTCCTGCTCCCTCTTTCTCTTTCTTACTCTCTTTAATAAGTTTCTTGTCCATTTGTTTGCTGAAAGTTTTTCAATACAAATCAGATCAAGTTATTATGAGATATTTGGTGCGTGTTGTGGAATAACCCTGCTTACATTCGTCCTCCTCACACCGTCTCCCTCCCCAGTTCAAGCCCATCTTCCTGAACACCATTGACCCCGCCCACCCCATGGCCCGCCTCCGACGCGCGGCGAACACTCAGAAGTGCATCCGTGCGGGGGGCAAGCACAACGACCTGGACGACGTGGGCAAGGACGTCTACCACCACACTTTCTTTGAGATGCTGGGGTCCTGGTCCTTCGGGGACTACTTTAAGGTGAGACTAGGGCCCACTGGGTGTGTGTGTGCGCGTGTGTGTGCGCGTGCGCGTGCGCGTGTCTGTGCACGCGTGCGTGTCTGTGCACGCGTGTGTGCGTGTTAGCGTGCCGCACACACCCCTCTCAGGCTCTGTCTGTCCCTCCTGCAGCACCTGGCCTGTGAGATGGCTCTGGAGCTGCTGACCAAAGAGTTTGGGATCCCCATCGAGCGCCTGTACGTCACCTACTTTGGGGGGCACGAGGAGGCGGGGCTGGAGCCAGACCTGGAGTGCAAGCAGATCTGGCTGGATTTGGGGTGAGTCAGGCTGTGAGCGTGCCCTGTGAGCGTGCCCTGTGAGCGCGCCCTGTGAGCGCGCCCTGTGAGCGCGCCCTGTGAGCGCGCCCTGTGAGCGCGCCCGGTGAGCGCGCCCGGTGAGCGTGCCCTGATCACACGGCCATTTTTAATCCTGTTCCACCCTGATGTTTAACAGCTGTCAGCCACATGTGCAGCCTTCAGTGGGGAAGGAGTGATGTGCTTCTGAATCTGCCTCCTTACACTTCTCCTCTCTGCAGCATGGAGGAGAGCCGCATCCTGCCCGGCAGCATGAAGGATAATTTTTGGGAGATGGGAGACACGGGCCCCTGCGGCCCCTGCAGCGAGATCCACTACGACCGCATCGGGGGCCGCGATGCTGCACACCTCGTCAACATGGACGACCCCAATGTGCTGGAGATCTGGAACCTGGTGTTCATCCAGTTCAACAGGTAACACACACGCTCACACACACACACACACGCTCACACACACGCTCTCACACACACACACACACACACACACCAGCAGGAGCGACCCTGGTCTCCAGTCCCCTGTGACACCCCCCTGTGCCCCCCAGGGAATCGGAGACGGAGCTGAAGCCTCTGCCTAAGAAGAGCATAGACACTGGCATGGGCCTGGAGCGGCTGGTGTCTGTCCTGCAGAACAAGATGTCCAACTATGACACCGACCTCTTCATCCCCTACTTCCAGGCCATCCAGAAGGCATGTGCCCCACGTCTGTCTGTCTGTCTGTCTGAACGTGCCCTTCATAAGATGTTGTGCATTCCTGTGTTGGTGTGAAATGAGTGACGCAGTCTTTCCTTTCTCTCTGTCTGTCTCTCTCTCTCTCCCCGCAGGGTACCGGAGCGCGGCCGTACTCGGGGAAGGTTGGCGCAGAGGACAGCGATGGCATCGACATGGCGTACCGCGTCCTGGCTGACCACGCCCGCACCATCACCATCGCCCTGTCCGACGGGGGGCGGCCCGATAACACCGGCAGAGGGTGAGCTCTGTGTGTGTGTGTGTGTGCGCGTGTGTGTGCGCGTGTGTGCGCGTGTGTGCGCGTGTGTGCGCGTGTGTGTGTGTGTGTGTGTGTGTGTGTGTGTGTGTGTGTCTCATTGCTCTCACCTGTGTGTGCGCAGGTATGTTCTGAGGAGGATCTTGCGTCGTGCGGTCAGGTACTCCCATGAGAAGCTGGGGGCTCAGAGAGGATTCTTCGCCTCCCTGGTCGATGTGGTGGTGGAGTCGCTGGTGAGAGCTGCTTTCCCTCTCCTCTCTGCCCTCTCTCTCTGCCCTCTCCCTCCTCCTTCCTTCCACCCTCACCCTCTCCGTTTCCTGCTTTCCTCGTGTCCCTGCAGGGTGAAGCCTTTCCTGAGCTGAAGAAGGACCCTGACATGGTGAAGGACATCATCAACGAGGAGGAGGCGCAGTTCCTCAAGACCCTCAGCAGGGGGCGACGCATCCTGGACAGGAAGATCCAGAGCCTTGGGGACAGCCAGACCATCCCAGGTACAGCGGTGTGTGGAGGTGCAGGTGTTAGAGGGCGGGGAGCGTGTGCGGTTCTTCCCTGGTGACCCCGCCTCGTCCCCGTGCAGGGGACACCGCCTGGCTGCTGTACGACACCTACGGATTCCCGCTGGACCTGACCGCCCTCATCGCCGAGGAGAGGGGCCTGGGTGTGGACATGGACGGCTTCGAGGAGGAGAAGAAGGCTGCGCAGGTGAGGGAGGATGGAGGGAAGAGGGGGGGGCCCTGCAGTGCAGTCTGGGAGAGGAGTGAGCAGCCTGCTGGTGCTGGAGCTCCTGGAGGACAGTCCTGTTTCTCACAGCTCTGACAGCTGAGAGACTCTGCACTTCCTGCTGTCACACATTCAGCATAAAGAGCAGGAAGCGTAGCACGCAGGTTACACTGCACCCGCTCTGAAAACGGCCTTTACCCTGTTACATTGTTAGACAGCAATGATCTCCTACACTATTTCTTTCATGTGTGAAGTGTATTCAGTGGACAGGGAATGACCCCTCCTGTCTCACCTGAGCAGGTGTTGTCCAGCTGAGTGTAAATTGGTTGGTTGATTTGATTGATGGATGGGTTGATTGATGGATGGGTTGATTGATTGATGGATGGGTTGAGCAGGTGCGCTCCCAGGGGAAGGGTGCAGGGGAGGAGGATCACATCATGCTGGATATCTACGCCATCGAGGAGCTGCGTAACAAGGGCGTCCCGGCCACTGACGACTCCCCCAAATACCGCTACACCTCCGACAACGACGGCAGCTACGGTGAGAGCAGCAGCAGCACACTGTGGTGTGTACGCACACGCACACACGCACACACACACACACGCGCACACACACGCACACACACACGCACACACACGCGCACACACACACACATGCGCACACACACTCGCGCACACACACATATACACACTCACATACACATGCTGTCAGTGACACACAGACAGTCATGTACAGACACATAGTGTCTCACGCACACACATTGTCAGGTTCACACACAGATGCACGCACATAAATATACATACAGACTGCCCCTCTGCGCAGTGTGTCTCAGTGTTTTAACTGTATGTGTGCGTGTGCGTGTGTGTCGCAGTGTTCGAGCAGGCTGTGGGGACCGTGCTGGCTTTGAGGAGGGAGCGTATGTTTGTGGATGAGGTGATGACAGGGCAGGAGTGTGGCGTGGTGCTGGACCAGACGTCCTTCTACGCCGAGCAGGGCGGCCAGACCTACGACGAGGGCTTCATGCTCAGAGAGGAGGACACTGCTGAGGACGTAAGCAAGGCCCGCCGCCAGCAGGGGGCAGCACTGCGGAAACGCTGGCCTCACTGCTGTCCTAACCATCTCCATTACTGCTGTTATCAATATGTCTCACTGAGTAGGATTATTACACTAAATATACAGAATTAGCAATCTTATCTCTGCTGCACCAAGTCAGATTTGATTGACAGTACACTTTGTGCAGTATCTCTGACCTGCTGTGTCTGGACAGAGGATGGAGTTCACGGTGAAGAACACTCAGGTTCGAGGCGGCTACGTGCTGCATGTGGGGACGGTGTACGGCACACTGAAGGTGGGAGACCGTGTCACGCTGCACGTTGATGAGGTAGGCCCCTCCCCCCTTCCCTTTAATCCCGCCCCTTTGAGGCCTTCCTGTTCCGTTCATAAAGAGCGCTAACCCGCTGCCCCCCTCCCGCCCCCCCCCAGGCCCGGCGCCGGCCCATCATGAGTAACCACACCGCCACTCACATCCTGAACTTCGCGCTGCGGGGGGTGCTGGGGGAGGCGGATCAGAGGGGCTCGCTGGTGGCCCCCGACCGCCTGCGCTTCGACTTCACCGCCAAGGGCGCGCTGAGCACCGGCGAGGTGCGGCGCACCGAGGAGATCGCCTGCGCCATGATCCGCGACGCCAAGGTCAGCGCCACGCCAGCGTCCGCTGTATAATCTGTAGTCTTGATTATAGTCTCATCATAATGAAGCTCACAGCTGAGCAGCCCGAGGTGTAGCCAGTCCTGTGCCAGTCTTCCTTCATCTCATTCTCCTCCCCCCAGCCGGTGTATGCCATGGAGGCTCCGCTTGCCGCAGCGAAGGCGATTCAGGGCCTGCGCGCTGTGTTTGATGAGACGTACCCTGACCCGGTGCGCGTGGTGTCTATCGGGGTTCCCGTTCCGGACCTGCTGGCCGACCCCAACGGCGCCGCCGGGTCGCTCACCTCCATCGAGTTCTGCGGAGGAACGTGAGTGTCGGATCTGCGTGCTGGGGCTTGCACTGTTCCCAAGCTCACACACACAAAGGGTCTGACCTTTGACCTCTTGCTCCAGTCACCTGCAGAACTCCTCCCATGCTGCTCCTTTCATCATCGTCTCCGAGGAGGCCATCGCGAAGGGCATCCGCCGCATCGTCGCGGTAACGGGAGCCGAGGCTCAGAAGGTGAGAAGGGGAGGGGCGTTTAGCGAGAGCAAAGGACCGAAACGGGGCGAACCCATGTGAAATACTCAGCACATTCTCATCTCTGGCGGCTTCATATCAAGTTGGAGAGCTTGAGAACTTGTCCTCCTTCTAATCTGTCCGTCTCATCTGTTTCCTGTCTTCCCCTCTCTCCCTCTCTCTCTCTCAGGCCCAGAGGAAAGCAGACTCTCTCAGGCAGTCCCTCTCTGCTCTGGGGGAGAAGGTGAAGGCTCAGACCGCCCCCAATAAGGATGTGCAGAAGGAGATCGCTGACTTAACAGAGGTCTGTAATGCATAGAATCAGGGGTGCAGCGTGTGTGTCGCAGCGAGATCGGGGGTGTGTCCGTGTCCGTGTCCGTGTGTGTGTGTGTGTGTGTGTGTGTGTGTGTGTGTCAGAGCCAGAGCGAGGTTGAGGGGTGTGTGTGACTGTGTCTATTTGCCGTGCAGACTCTGGGCATGGCGGTGATTTCTCAGTGGCAGAAGGATGAGATGAGGGAGGCTCTGAAGGCTCTGAAGAAGACGATGGACGACCTGGACCGCGCCAGCAAGGCCGACGTGCAGAAGAGGGTGAGAAGAGGCTGTCTGTGCGCAGTATCAGTGCGGTACCCCTGCCTGCCTCTGTGGAGGACTTTTACTGCGAATGCTCTCAGATTGTGTGACGACTCCTCACCCCATCTTCCTTCAGGTGTTGGAGAAGACAAAGCAGATGATTGACAGCAACCCCAACCAGCCCCTGATTGTCATGGAGATGGAGAGTGGAGCATCTGCCAAGGTACCTCCCCCTCCCTGTGAGAGTGATATCCCCCCGTGCGAGTGAAAACCCTGCTTCCTGTCTCAGTTTCTGTCTACTTGTCTCTCACCCTCTGTTCAGATCAGAGTGTTGCTTTACTGGCAGCACAAACCAAAGCTGCCAAAGTGGTCTATCTGACGAGCCATTAAAAAAATCTCTCTAGCTGGTTAATGTCAGATTGCTTGTTGCATGAATTATCCTCCTTGCTAACTAGTTTCACCGTTTTTGGAAATATTTTCAGGGGAAGGAGAGCACAAAAGAATCTGATCCTTAATGTATTTCCACAGACACAACAGAAAAGTTAAGGCAGTCGCTGAAGGTGGTTATCTGAGGGCATGTTGTGCAGAGTGGGTGGCTGTTTGGGCTAAACGCCTGGAGCAGCTCGTGGTTTCCCCTCCTCTCCGGTGTGGCTTCCCCTGTTTCACCCGCCTGGCTCTCAGGGCGTTTTGCGATGGAGATCACACGTCACATTCCTTCCCTTTCCGCTGGCGGCTCAGTCTCTCAGTCTCAGTGCTGGGTGGAGCTCGATTTGTAAATTTTGGGTTCCCTCAGTTTTGAATAGGGGGAACGCAGTGCTGCCAGCTTTGGTCAGGTGGCCGGAGTGAGATTTTTGAGATCATCTCGAGCACACATACATGTGCTTCTTTGTGGATATGTCTACAAGTTAGTTTTCAGCAAGTTGCCAGCAAGTTGGTTATCTGCATCGTTACCTCACTAGCCAGATTGCTTATTCTTTTTTTGGGGTAGTTATCTCACTAGCGTAGTCACTAGCTAGTTGCATAAAGCTTGTGTACACTTTAGCCAGCTAACGTGCTAGCCAGCTAGTGAACTAATGCTAGCTAGGTAGCCAAGTCATTAATGCACTAGCTAGTTTCCAAATTCTTTCAGTCAATTATCTTGCTTGCTAGTCCAGTTCTTCTGGCTTTAACAAAAGATTGGTGAACAGGTGTGGTGTGACATTTCATGCCAGATGCGTGAGAGGGGCAGTCCTGTCCTCTCCTCCCTGGATTAAGACTGCCGTCGTGACTGTGTTGCGATTTGTGTTTATGGTTGATGTTCGAGTTGTGCGCTTATTCAGTAGTGTGCAGAAGATCACAGCCTGTCCAAAGTGTGAAATATGAAGCTGTGTTTTCTGTGTCCTTTGTGTAGCAGCATTGTGGATATACTGTCAGTAAGGCTACACAGGTGGCCTGTGTGGTTTTAATGACTCTCCCTTCACTGTATTGTAGGCCTGGTCTCCATGGTAACATTTTGAATTTATTACAGTTGGCCTCTGCTCTGTAACTGTCACTGTAACTGAATCTGTATAACGGACTCTCTGCTCTGAGGCCTTTATGGACCGAAGGTTATGTGTGGATTAAATAAAGCAGTCAGGCTGGGAGGTAATGGAGTACCTGTCTGGCTTTGCTGACAGATGGCTTTTGTTTACTTTTAGTTAAATGGTTTTGTGTCCGGTTCACCTGTCTGTGCTTTTTAGTTACTAGTTTTCTTACGTTTGTGGCTTCAAGTCAGGTTCTCTGACTTTTATCTTTCTTTCTTCAGTTCCCTGGGTCTTCAGTGTTGATCATAGTTTTAGTGTTAGTTTTCTGTAAGTTTTCAAAGCATACGTATTAGTGTTGGTTGTTTAATGCCAATCATTACATTACATTGATTCAGCAGATGCTTTTGTTCAGAGCGACTTCTGGCACAGCAGTCAGAAGTAAATACTAAGTTTCATCAGCAGCTCATCCTAATGACTGTTCAATGGAAAGAAATCTCTTTCTCCTTCTCTCCATCTCTTTCTTTCTCTCTGACCCATCTGCCTGTCTGTTTCTCTGATCCCGCTGTCTGTCTGTCTGTCTGACCGTATCTCTGACTCCTGTGTGGCTGTTGTGTCTCTGCAGGCTCTGAATGAGTCTCTGAAGCTGCTGAAGACTCACTCCCCCCAGACCGCCGCCATGCTCTTCACTGTAGACAACGAGGCGGGCAAGATCATCTGTCTGTGCCAGGTTCCCCAGGTACGGCCCCTGCAGGTCACAGCTGCAAGTGTCTGTGTGTGAGCCGGGTACACAAACTTACCGTGGTATATGATGACTGTGAAATAGACTCACCTGGTGCAGTCAACTTGTGTTATACAATTACAAGAATAAGACTGGTTCAAGTTTCTGGCTTCTCTGATTTGTTCTTTTAGTTCATTATTCTCTGTAGGCAGACCTCTGTGTTGCCAAAGCACATGCATAGTAAACAGAAGGACAGCGTTGCAGTACTGCAACCACTGCTACGATGTACCATTTTAAGTACTAAATTGGTCCTGTTCTCTCCTCACTGTCTGTCCCCCTTGTGGTTTCTCCTTCAACAGGAGGTGGCAAATCGGGGTCTGAAAGCCAGTGAGTGGGTTCAGGAAGTCTGCCCCCTGTTGGATGGGAAGGGAGGTGGCAAAGACATGTCTGCCCAGGCAACAGGCAGGAACACGCACTGCCTGCAGGAGGCGCTGCAGCTGGCCAGCGAGTTCGCCCGGCTCAAACTGGGTGACCTGCAGAACTAACTGTCAGAGAACAGGACGGCGGGAGGGGCCCAGGGAGGTACCCCATACTCCCCGGGGTGTCCCAGCTCCACACCAGCTCCAGACATGACGTTGTACAGGAACTTTAACTAATCAGATAGGAAGCCGGTGCCCCCTCCTTCTTTGGAGGGGAACTGCAGTGCATGTTTAGTTAAACTGCTTTTTTTCCCCATTCATCTCCTCGTCCAGTCATCCTCCTCTCAGATCTGTAGTCCCATCCCCCCTCTGGCTGCGTCTGTATGGGGTGGGTGGTGTAGAATAGGGGAGGGGGGGTCAGGGCGTTCTGCTAGATTATCGCTGTGCAGCTCATTTCATCTGCCCCCCCCCCGGTCTCTCTGGGCTGCTGTCTGTATTTATGAAGTCACTTCCTGCTGGACAATAAGAAAATGCACCCCCCTCCACCCTCCACCCTGAGGTGCCCTGTGACCGGGCGGGGCAGGCGGCGGGGTGGGGCGGGGCAGGCGGGCGGGGTGGAGAGTCTGCAGCCTTCCTGACATTCGCATCCGGCCACTCAGACACAGCAGCCTCGGGGGGCTGGTCCCTGTACTATAGCTCTCATTCATGCGCGTGTCAAATGCAGAATATCACTGTAATAACAAACTAATGAAACAGGAAGGAGTCGCCTGTGTGTCCCTGTGGAGGGAGATTTAATGCCACTGAGTGTGTAGTTCTGACATTGTGACCTGTTGTTGTGGGCTGCTGTCTGAATCCTGGAATAAAGCTGTCAGTCACGTGCAGCTGTGGCTCGCTGTCTGTCTACATCAGCGGACTTTGCTTCAGGTTGCTGGTGTTTAAGGATGTGTGTGTCTGCATGTATGAGTGTGTGTGCGAACGTATGTGTGTCTGTGTACGAGTGTGTGTGTGCATGTATGAAAAGGGTGAGGATGGGGGAATGGGTGGGAGCAGTTCGCTGTCTGTGCTGTGAATTTCTCCTGTGTGTTTCACGTGGGCTGTGTGCGTGTGTGTGAATGGTGTAATGCTGTGTGTGTGAGCGTGTGTTTGTGTGTGTGTGCGTGCGCTCAATCTGGCAGTGATGGGGAGAGGGAGGCTTTGAGAAACCTCATCATGGTGGAGTTACAATGTCAATCCTTGGTTAGTAAGCCAATCAGAAAATGTTACCATCTACAGCAAAATACTATGATTGTTAGAAATCAGTAAGTCAGTGATACGATAGCGGCACCTGTGTGGGGTCCATGAACCCTCACTCTCCCACTGAAACTGTTTCCTCGGTTCCCTGGCCGCTATACCACTGTGCCGCCACTAGGGGGCATGATGTGGGCTCTCATACAGCGCCTCAAACACAGCAAAATGGCTCCGTCAGCAGGAGAGCAGCCATGCAGTGAGCTGGGCCGCGAGAGAGAGAAGGGAAGAATCCACAGGTACCCATCCATTCAATTTTACCTTTATTTTTACAACAGCATAAGATAAAAACAGTCCTTTGTTGCACAGAGAAATCATGATTATAAAAGGAGAAGTACAGATAAAATGATTCTAATACTGATGAGTGCTGAGAGCAGTAATACTGTGAGTATGTACAGCCTGTGGTTGGTAGATACAGTTTGGCAGGCAGAACTGAGGGACTGCCATTTCAGGGCCATGTCTGTCACGACCAATAGGATCAGGGGGTGTGGCATTCCCAGGCTACCCCCTGCCCTGTCAGCACCCCATCCATCGTAACTGCACCCTCAGACATTTGGGATTGGATTTTCATCCTGCTTTGTCAGTGGAGTGGGAGACAGAAGCCCTGTAATAGTAATCAGGATAACGTAATGACTGTAACACTCTTTGGTGAAATATTGCACATCATCAATTTTTGTCGTGTACAGTAACGTCTGCCAGAGTGGCAGAAGAGCTTTCCTAGATATGATTATAAAAGGATATTTAAGTAACATTTTGTTGATGAGATCAGCTGAGATCTCACCGTCTGTGGATAATCGGCTGTCAGGGTGAGAAAAGGAGGGTTCAGGTGCGTTGTGAGGGTGAGATCTGGTCCAGGTTTGAGGTTTTTAATCGTGTCTCGTTCTCTGGGCTCAGGGACCTGCAGCTGAAAGGAAAATGGCTGTAGAAACACAATAATGGCTGATGTAAAGGCACAGCATTGTCATGGTAACCCTCTCGAACAGGTGAGGGAGGGGCTGACCTAGACCAAGGCCAGGACAGGGCGGGGCAGGGGTTGGGGGGGAGGCCCCCTGGGAAACAGCAGCAGCGGCAGCAGGAGATGTGGAGCGGGGGCGTGTCCTGTTTGGACCCATGATGGTGAAGCCCCGTGTGTGTGTGTGTGTGTGTTGCTGGACCCTGCATTGTCCCTGGTCGAAGATGAGGTTGGAAAGAAAGGGGGGTGTCAGGTTATATTTTACTATATGACCACCCCTTCCGTGTGTCTTATGTAATATACATTAGCCATAAACATACACATGCATTACACATGGTGATACACAGAGACTCAGAACACCCCCAAATCCCACAACTGCTAATGGGGGGCTCTGCACACGGGACAGTGCAGGGTGTGTGTGTGTGTGTGTGTGTGTGTGTGTGTTTTGAGAGTGAGAGAGAAAAGGCAGTTGGGGCCAACTGTAAGTCCGATCTGTACCCAGCAGGGACAAGGCACTGTGTGTGTGTGTGTGTGTGTGTGTGTGTGTGTGTGTGTGTGTGTGTGTGTGTGTGTGTGTGTGTGTGTGTTACAGAGGAAATCTGCAGATCATGGGTGCATTTGTGTTTTTTTGTGTGTGAAAGGGATCTACCTGAAAATGAAACTTGCAGAAAGTCAAAGCAAGTAATTTAACACTCGAGCACTCGCTCTGTCTCTAACACACACAGCTGACTGCATACATTCATACTCCTGAAAAATACTGAGAACGAAATGTAAACTGCAAGCTACCTTTCTGCCCATTCTTCCTTCTCTACAAAGTTACAGGGACACTGGAGTGAGCAGCCTTCCTCTGACGCCTCTGACTGAATGAGCTGGGACAGGGTGGCAGCGAGACAGGGTGCCAGACCTGTGGGGGGGGGGTGTGTCCCTGTGAGGGGGAGGGCAGGTGTGCACAGTGGTGCGACTGCACCAGCACTGGCTCTCTGACTCACTGTGCCCTGCCACGGCATGAAGCATCAGGCCTGATCTGCAGCAGCCTTTACAGTGCAGCACACAGTAAACACGCATGCACTCAGCTGCAGCGCCCTCTGCAGGCCAAAAGGAGGATAACACTGATCTGAGTGCAGTCCAGTCCATGGCCAGTGTGTTTGATAGATGCTGTCTGCAATCCTCAGTACAGTCTGAGGGGTAAAGATGGCAGAAATGGCAGAGCTTCACATGTGATTTTATGTCATTAAGAAAAATTACTTCACACATTTGGAACCTGTAGAACCTCACAGACTTTGTAGACCCATACAGTACGTCTGCACTGAGAAGTGTGTGTGTGCATGTGTAATGTCTCATTATGTCTGTGGGTATATGCCTGTGTGGCTGCTCCCTGTGAGGGTGCAGATGAGTGTGTGTGTGTGTGTGTGTGTGTGTGTGTGTGTGTGTGTGTGTGTGTGTGTGTGTATGTCTGTCTCTCTGTCTGTAAATTCTGGTATCAGTGCTCACCACAGTAGTGATTACTTGTTCTTCCAGTTGTGTGTGAGAG
>CM032885.1:37705758-37708258 GCA_019176425.1 Megalops atlanticus
TTTGTCACCCGCCCCCCCCCAGTCCCAGCGGCCTCCGCCCGCCCCCCACGCTTGCCTGAGCCCCACTCAGTCTCCTGGCTTGTGCAAACTCAGCCGAGAGAGAAAAGGGGCCGCTGCGACCTCCCCCCTGCTCCTCCCCGCAGTGCTGCTCCCCCCACTGCTCCAGCACAGAGCCAGTGTTCCTCACGCTGTCCCGCGGGGGCTGGGCTCTCCTCAGGAGCCCCACACACACCTCAGTCTCCCCGAACCTGCTGCTGCCTCGAGCTGCTCACACGCGCATCCTGTCTGTCCGTTCGTCCGTCTGTGTCGTGTCGTTCCGGGAGAGGAAGGCGTGTCTGAGGGCCGCTCAGCAGACGGGCCGTCCCACAGGACACAGGTGGAAAGTCATTGGTTCCATGCTGGCGGTTGGTGGAACACCCTGCCCCTCCTCTTCCTCCGGGATCTTCCTACAGAGCCGCCGAGCAGAGACTGGACCACAGCAGCCCGACCAGAACCGGGACCCAGGGACCGAGCAAAATGGTCTGCACTGAGACCATGACTGCTCTGATCACCACTGACCCAAACTCAGTGCCCCGCCCCCTCGCCCCCCCCTCCTGTCACTGGCCTCCTGCCCTGTCTGTCCAGCAGTGAGGGGGAGAAGGGGGCTGTGCTCCCCGCTGGTCTTACTGCTGCCGGAGGTGGAAAGCCTGTTCCAGCAGCCGGTCACACGCCGGGGTCGGGGGGCGGTCCCGCTGGGGTCGGGGGGCGGTCTCCACGGTCCTCCGCCAGGCTCTGCTGGTCTACACCCCGCACACACAGAGTGGGAACAGCTACAAGACAAGGACAGCAAGGAGTCAGTACTGCTGCTCGACAGAGACTCAGAGACTCGCACTGAGAGACTCGCACCGACAGAGACTTGCTGTACTTGCAAGAAGAGCTGGGAAAAACTGCAGGTGGACTTAACTGTACGAGTGGCGGAATATAACACACCTTCACCTGAGAACAAACACGCGGTGGGTTTTGAGTTAAATGAAATAGAAAGGGCACAGTGACTGCTTCCCAACTGTGTGTTACTGACTGACGCATCAAAGGTTGGGTTTAAACTGAGACCCTTCTGTAGGATCACGCTGCGGTCTATACAAAATGTAACATGAAAACGTTCTGCTCAATAGTGTTAGAGTAATTCAATAAACTCAACAAAATCAGACTCTCACTGACAGAGAGTCAGAGACTCACAGTGACAGAGACTCGCATCTTAGACTGGATCTTAGACTCAGCTGAACAGCTTTATCTCTGCAGGCCACAGGGAATGAAAAGAATCGAGCGATTACAGAGAAAAGACAAACTAATAAACAAAAGCTCATCTCTCCTCTTTCAGCAGGGATAGCAAGCTGCTCACAACCCCTCCTCACCACAAGTGTGTGTGTGTGTGTGTGTGTGTGTGAGGATGTGAGTGTGTGTGTGAGAGAGAGGGTGTGCGTGTGTGTGTGTGTTTGTGTGTGTGTATGTAGGTTTGTGTGTGTGTGTCTGTGAGTGAGTGTGTGACCAAGTGTTTTGTGAGGGTGTGTGTGTGAGAGAGGGTGAGTTTGTGTGGCAGTGTTGCCACTGCTGCTGAATAGAACTGCAGTCTGTGTTGGATGGGGGGGATGTTCTGCTTTGACCTGCTAATCCCCAAATCTAATCTCTCTGCCACATTCTGCCCAGCCTGGTGCCCGCTGCCCCTCACTGCCACTCAGCCCCCCATGCCAGCTCTCCTCGCCCCTGCACGACTCTCACTGCACCCCGCCTGGCTCTTTGGCGTTGCGGTCAAGTTGCAGGTTTGGTACCCCATAGACCCGGGTTCGAGGCCGGGTGGGGTGACTGTTCTCTCCCTTCGCTACAAATGGTGTCAGTAGTGGGATGGCTTGCCGCCCAGTGTGTGAGCCGTATGAGGGACCCCCAGGTTAGGCTGACCCCCGGTGTGAGGGATCCCAGAGATGGGTGAAGCACGAGTGAGTGGGGCACCCTGGGATGGGAGAAGTACGGCAGGGGAATGCGTGAGGGACGCCTCTGTGCGTGAAGCGCATGGGCGCGCTTCCCGAAGGGGAGGGCAGTGTGACGGAGTGACGGAGTATGCGCTCTGACTGCCATACCAACAAGCCTGGCTCTTTGGCGTTGCGGTCAAGCTGCACGTTTGGTACCCCCTAGACCCGGGTTCGAGGCCGGGTGGGGTGACTGCTCTCTTCCTTCACTACACACCCGCTGGTTTTGATCGGTTTGCCTTTGCATAAGTTATCTCAGTTTAGAGCGTAGAAGTCCCCAGATGTGCTGTGAGACTCTGATAAACTCCACCCCACACAGAGTGCCAATCCCAGGCCAGACGGTTTACCTGGCAGCCATTACATCACTGTCCTGCTGTGGTAGCTGTCCCCCGCTATGGGACAGTGTGTGGGGGTGCTGTGGGTGACTGTGAGGGCAAACAGGTCTGACATCATAAGTTCAGCAGTTTGCGTTTTCCATTGTTTCAACCAGCTGTGTAATC
>CM032885.1:37713258-37753258 GCA_019176425.1 Megalops atlanticus
ACAGCAGGAGTGTTTGCAGGTTTGAATCCACCCTTACAGAATAGTTTTTGAGCTTACGTATTCTGTCAACTGTTTTTAATCATTATTATTGTCTCCCTCTCTAACCTCTCTCCCATTCTCCTGTTTCCCTCCACCTCCATCCCTCCCTCTCTCTCTCTCCACCCCTGGCCCTCAGTGACCAGTGGAGCTGCCCCAGCTGGATGCTCAGGCCGGCCAACATGGATGCAGGGAGGGAGAGAAGAAACCCAGGCCGGCCTCAGCACCCTCCAGAGTTAACCCCTCGTGTGCCAGGCTGGTCAGCGTGCGCTGGAAAACAGGTCAGACTAAAGTGCCGGGAGACAAACCGAAACCTCCTGTCTGTTAAAGTCCTCCCAACGCCTGTCCAGCCAAATTTGTGCACAGTAAGCTAAGGAACGAGCCAGTGCCAGCTAATGATTTGGGATAATGAAAGAGCTATGATGTATGAAATCTGACGTGTGCATGTACGAGCGTGTGGGTCCTTAGAGGTTATCGCTCTGTCTCTCACTAAATGTGTGTGTGTGAGAGAGAGAGAGAAATTACACACAAACACCTCACACCTACACTGGAGTTGTGCTAATTTCCCCCATTCAGGAAAAACTTGTCAGGATCAGATGCCAAATTTTAAAAGCCATGAGATTTTGTGTCAGCTGCTGTGAAGCAGTGTTTGTGCCAGGAACGCAGTCTCTGTCCCATGTGCAGGGACCCGAGTGTGAGCCTCCCGCACAGTGTCCCGGGACCCGGGCCCAAACTGCTCACTCTGGGCTATCTGCACTGGCATGGGGGCACGGGGCAGAACTCCAGGCATCGGCAGTGCTCTGGGATTTATTTTTAGTGTATTACATCTGTAATGTTTCATTTAATCGCCTACCACTTAGTTATATGAGAGTATTGCTCTTAATTTTGTTGAGTTTATTGAATAACTCTAACACTATTGAGCAGAACGTTTTCAGGTAAATGTTACATTTTGTATAGACCGCAGCGTGATCCTACAGAAGGGTCTCAGTTTAAACCCAACCTTTGATGCGTCAGTCAGTAACACACAGCTGGGAAGCAGTCACTGTGCCCTTTCTATTTCATTTAACTCAAACCCCACCGCGTGTTTGTTCTCAGGTGAAGGAATGTTGTATTCCGCTACTCGCACAGTTAAGTCCACCTACGGTTTTTCGCGTCTCGCATTATGGCGCAGGGTTTATCAAGCACATCAAACTGACGCGAACGCGTATCAGATAAACTCACACTCGATTTAAACCTCGGTAGTACATTTACACGCACAGTGTAGGTTTTCCGGGTTAGGGTTAGGGCCACACATTCCTCACGCACGCAATAACTCATTCCCAGGTACGCATAAAAGGTGAGCTGCTGACCAGAAGAGGGAGGGGAGAAAATCGTAGCGGAAATTTTGAAAAGGACAGAGACGTCGGTGCGTAGTTGAATGCAGTCTGGATGGGGAAACCAGATTTTGTGGAGGCTTACTCTGATTTCGGTCGTTTAGGTGAATGAGTGTTTCAGCCTGGACGCCGGTATACAGTGTTGTGTTTGGGGCCCATCGCGACCGGGGCGCTGGGTCGTTTGACACGCCGTTCGTTTTCACCGGGACTCGCTCGTCAGCTCCCAGAAGCGGGGTTCGCACTGCTCTTGCCGCGCCATCGTTTTTAAATAAAACAGTTACAGCTAAACTGAAGAAAGCGCCGCTGTGGCCGGTGTGCCGGTGGATCCCGGAGGACAGAGCTGGCCCCGGAGGACATCCCCAGTGCTGGTAAGTTCGCCTTTGCTGCATTGGACGAGGAGGTCTTCCTTGTGCGCTCACACAGCACGCAGTCAGGTTACACTAGCTTTCCCTTTTACAGCAATGATCATCGTTAGTTTTCGAGCCACAAGGAGTCTGTTCCTAACGGTACAAAAGCACAGGGGCTGGAGTAGATGCAGGGTTTCCGTCTCCGCTTCCCGAAAGCGTGAGGAGTGAGGCAGTAGCTGGAATTTAATTATCAGCTTTACACGCACACCCCCAAAGCGGATGCGCGGTTAAAACACAATTACTACTTAAGTAAAAACTATTAAAACAGTTACCACTTGCTCGTCCAAAATTATATAAGTGGGAGGGGCAGACTCTATGGTTTCTACTGTCAGTGTCTTCACACGGATGTCTCCTCGACCTCACCCCGAACTTTAGTGTCGCCAGGTCGGGTAGGCTGTCAGACCACCGTGGAAGAACGTCGCAAGCTGGCTTAACCTCTCAGCAGCACTCGAAAACTCCAGCTGTTTACTGCAGGCAATGCGAATAAATGGTTAATTAGGTCTACAGCTCCAAGTTTTCCCAAGACGGAGGGACAGACAGACCGATGACACGGGGCTCGGCCTCAGCTTCTCAAGTGAAGCCACATGAAGCTGGAAATCTGTCAGAATCAGCATCGCCGCAGAACAGCAACCTGTTAACTGCAGAGTGCGTGCTTAATGCGGCCGCAGGAGCGTCTGACACCGCCACCTGCCCGCGTGACCTTTCCAGCGCCACAACGGACGGAACAATACACAATGGAAATGCAGAAGGTTTACGTATGTTTGCAAATCTACACGCGGTACGTGTACAGTATTTTTGTAAAGATAAAGCAGCTGTTTAAACAAAAAAAACTTTTTTGTTGTCTGAAAGCACCGGCTGACACTATTTCCTGTGCATCCAGCAGACAGAAGTTGCTGGAGCGAATGAGAGAGGCGGATGGAAACTTTCCTCGTGTGTGATGCGACAGGTGCAGTCGCGCGCAGCTCGACGCGTTGCTCCCGTTAATTACACCGCGGCTGCAGCCGCACCGCCGCTGCTGCCAAAAGTTTTTTTCCTCGCAGGAAGAGGCCGCGGAGCCAGCACAGAAACGCACCCTCGGCGACTCGCTGTCCCCGCTGGGAAACGGCTAATGTCGAAAGAGAGCGTGAGAGCGGGGGGTGCGAATATACCTGCAGTACAGCGGCTTGCTCCATTATTAACGAGATGAATGTATCGTTCAGGGGATTGGGCAGTGTGTATTCAATTCAATTGAACTGCCGAACCCCCCCTCTCTCTCTTGATCCTTTGTGGCAATACCAGTCTTGTCCTCGGTGTAGCTTAGCAACGCCGACAGATCAGTAGGGGTCCAGTGGACGATGAGACCCTGCATAAGGGGGACGCTGTGATCACAGGCGGGGCGATAACACTCCCATGCAAGACCCCCTTAAAGGAGAACACAGACCACCAACCAAAGCGAATAAAACCGCGTCCGCCGAATCACGCTGAACTAAAACACATCCGTCAGCATCACCCCATCCACGAGCTTACGCACCTACTTCAATCGCATTTATTATCAATAATCAAATGTAAAACATCAAAATATAATTTAGCTAAATGGATCTTTTGGAATCATGGCACCCTTACCTCACAGATCTTGCGATGCTGCTTCTTCCTCAACTCCATAAAGCTTTCCCTCTCCCAGTCCGCGCCCTGTCTCCTTCGGGCAGGAAAAACCAGGCTGATATTAACAGGACTTCATTGTCAGAACAATTTATCTGATAAGCGGCGCGACGGTAAAAATCACAGCTTCTTTTCCCATGGAGACTGAATTTATGCGCTCCTCTTCCTGTCTCTTTCTGACTGCTATCTTTGCGTGGAAGAGAACAGTCCGGCGAGCATTCATTAGAATTCACAACGACGGCAAGAATGTGTTCCTCAGTCCGCACCGCTACGCGTCTTCAGATGTGTTATTTATTTAGACATCTATATGATTCTCTAAATGTTTTGCTTTCTCTCCATCTTTCATCTCCGGCTAAGCCCGCTCCCTGTATCCCCTACGGCGCACAATAGGATCGGTCCCTACCTCCGCTTAAAGCCGTGCGTCCCTGCCCAGACTCCGACAGCGTCTATGGCAGTCCCCAAAAAGGAGACCTCCGCATACCACTAGTTCAGCTTTGGGTCTTCGGGAAATGTAGTCCCGGACAGCTATAACGCCAGCTTAGCAGGACACGGGGTGTCAGCGACCACAAAACTACACCAAATGGAAACATTCTCGATCACGCAAAAGATTGTGACGAAAGATTTTAGGGAAATGTAGTTTACTATGAACGAATGGCACTTCAATCGTGTTGGATGCAGGGTTTATAATTTACTATCATTCCCATAATGCCACTCGGAGTGAGGGTCTGCGGTCCCACAAAACAATACGGAGACTCTCCATCATTTTCCCGAGCGACACCATATACGGGGAAGCACGAGCCATCGTTATGGGCAGTGAAACGCGAATTATTTTGCGATGTCTTGGAGTTGGATGAGCCCATATCATCTTTATCCGAGCACATAAAAATAATAAACCAGAAACGTATTCTTTAAATCACGGCACACGTATCTGCAGCGCAGATGTTTTTTTACACTACAGGCGGGGGTGCCCTGTTGTAAACAGCATTCTGTGGCAGCGCCGTTCAAACTTCGCTTCACAACACCTTTGGAAAACCCCCGTCTCATTTCTTTGTCTCATTTTTGTAACTTGAGAATGGCTGCTCGATCCAGTTGCTCATTCAATATCTCAGCAGTTCCGGGTTCATTTGACTCATTCTTTAATCCGAGACAACTGAAACACTGTACATTTTTGTCGGTTGTCCTCGCGCTGTTTGGCCCGTGTAATTCCCACTGTGCTTTCACTACACTGGAAACCGAGTGTGTGGCTCCTCCGAGCCGCGCGGCTGGGATGGGCTACTGGCCTCTCTGGTGGCCACAGCGCACCAGCACATCATACTTTCCAGCCTGGCTGGCTCCCTCACCTAAGCCAACCATGTAATTCATTTATACAGCCTGATATTTACTGAAATTACTCGGGTTGGAGATCTTTCTGCGGCCTAAAGCTGATCTCCCTACAGCTGCACTGTGCAGTGAAGGCCAGGATGCTGCAGACTGCTTTAGGATCACTGTATGTTCATGTTTATGTTTGGTTATGCGCCATTGTGTGTGTATTTCCCAGGAGTGGGTATGCTGCAGTGTCCCACTTTGGATTCAAACTCACGACTCCTCAGGTGTGTGGGAGAGACCAGGAGATCATAAGCATCACATTCAGGCCTACAGTAAGAGGACTGAGCTGTACTTCAGACCTTTCCATTGCAGTTTAGTCCTCTTACTGTAGGACAGACTGAACTATGTTATGTCATTTTTCTTGACTGTGGCACCATTGCTTTGGTCTGTGATATCTGGTGAAAATATGTTCAGACTGTGTACATTCACAAAACAATTAATTCAATAGAATGATAATTCAATACAATCACCTTCTGTTTTCTCCTATGCATGTCACACTCAAGTCCTGTGAAGCTCAGTTTCAAAGCCATTTGGAAAAACTGCAGGTTACAGTCAGAGAGGACTGTAGAGGGAAAAAACTCTGCATGTCAGAAAGGACCAGCATACAGCAAGCATTCCAACCCTATCGAAATGTGTCCGGTATTTTCACTGTTTTCTTTCAAAGCTAATTTCATGCGGTTCCCCTGACTGTGTTTTAGCTGCGGTGATGTGACGGTCTGACGGCAGTCGGGGCTTCCTGTGTGTTTGTGTGCTCCACCCTGCAGCATGTGAGTCATATCTGTTTGAGGGCTCAGGCGAAGCGCAGAGAAGGAGAAAGCAGCAGAGAGGTCCCATTCTCACGCTGGAGAGAGGAACAGCCACATCCCTGCAGCAGGTCAGTCTCCTCAGGCTTCTCCATCAGGTTCTTATGAAAACCTCACTCCTGCAGCCCTTTATAGACTCTCTCTACACCCCAACACACCTGCACATGAATGACGAGGTGCACTGCAACCTTCACAGCCACAGGGTTGCTGGTGATGAGGTGATATGATAGTCTGAGAGACAGATCAGAGACCGATCTCATGGAACTGAGATAGAACATTTATCCTCATCAATAAAAAACAAAGCATTAATCATTAACAAAAAAACAGATTAGATTAAATTAGGAGTATAAAAAAATAGTCATCACTATTGGCAAAACTACGTGGCCAAATAGTCATCACTGCTTCTTTACTTGTGCTTCTTTCCAACTGTATCTCCCCTTATCATTTTAGTTGCTATGAACATGTATAGGGACAACATGTTGGCAATAGTGATGACTATTTTTTTATACTCCTAATTTAATCTAATCTGTTTTTTTGTTAATGATTAATGCTTTGTTTTTTATTGATGAGGATAAATGTTCTATTGTCAATTTTATGTTTAAGCAAAAAATACAATGTTTTACGATAATAAAGACATATGGTTTACTTCATAGGCCGTGTACTTGTGTTATTACATTATCTGGGTCACATAACAGTGAAATAACCAAAAGATCTATCCTGGGATTCATTCAAAACTTTAATTTGTCTGAAAAATAATAAATAAATATTTTTAAAATTTGACTGAACGAGACAATTTGTTAATCGCAATTATTTCTGAGACAATTAATTGTACAGCAACATTAGGAATTGTTACAGCTCTACCTGCACCATCTCTGAAGCTGAGCTTTATTTTGAAGCAGTATTATGTCTCAGAACTTAAATCCTGTGCAGTTTCTGTCTCAGTTTGCAGTGAGTTTTTCAGATCGTCTTTGTTGAGCTGATGTGCTTTCAGTTTCTGTGGGGCACATGATGTAAGTTTCTGACCGCAGCGCTCACCTTTTTGATGTAAGGATGTGGGTAGAACATTGTGGTGGGATGTATTGTCATGGTGATAAGTATGTGCTTGCTGTTCACAGCATGGAAGATCACAGCGAGTGTAAAGATTTCACCAGCCTGCACTACTGGCTGATACCTGCAGTAAGTTTGTTTCTCTGTGTGAGTTTGTGGTCTGGACTGTTCTGAGATCTGTGTGTGAGTCCTACCTGTGGGTGCTACCAGTGGGTGCCACCCCTGGGTTTCCCCACACAGGTTTATATAATTATACAAAGGAAGCACAGCGCCCCCCTCTGCTGTGCTGTTATGACTGCAGCGTCTCAGTGTTCCCGGTGTGTGATAGCCTGTCTTTGATCAGTGTGTGGGATTCATTTTGTGCTGTAAAACATGAAAGAAGCTCAATATAGCTCCCATTTATTGAACACATTCTGTCTCAAACCCCCTGATAACTTCTCAGACCTCTATATGGCACCTGGTGCATCTGAGAACTGGTCATCTGATAATGTTTGATTAGTAAGATTAAGGTAAAATACAGCCAGATAGGTGTGGGGGGGTATGGGGGGGGGGGCATCTTCTGCTGAAAATAAATTGGTGGAAGGGGCTCCTGCTTCGTATGTTACAGGACCTGTGCTGTTTTAATTGAATGCGCCCAGTGAACCCACTGTGTTGACTGTGCTGTGTGAACGCACTGTGTTGACCACGCTGTGTGAACACACTATATTGAACGCGCTGTGTTGACTGGGCTGTGTTGAACTCACTGTGCTGACCGCACTGTGTTGACCGCGCTGTGTTGACCGTGCTGTATTGAATGCGCTGTGTTGACCGTGCTGTGTTGACCGTGCTGTATTGAATGCGCTGTGTTGACCGTGCTGTGTTGACCGTGCTGTATTGAATGCGCTGTGTTGACCGTGCTGTGTTGACCGTGCTGTATTGAATGCGCTGTGTTGACCGTGCTGTGTTGACCGCGCCGTGTTGACCGTGCTGTATTGAATGCGCTGTGTTGACCGCGCTGTGTTGACCGTGCTGTATTGAATGCGCTGTGTTGACCGTGCTGTGTTGACCGTGCTGTATTGAATGCGCTGTGTTGACCGTGCTGTGTTGAATGCGCTGTGTTGACCGTGCTGTGTTGACCGTGCTGTGTTGACCGTGCTGTGTTGAATGCGCTGTGTTGACCGTGCTGTGTTGACCGCGCTGTGTTGAATGCGCTGTGTTGACCGCGCTGTGTTGACCGTGCTGTATTGAATGCGCTGTGTTGACCGCGCCGTGTTGACCGTGCTGTGTTGACCACGCTGTTGACCACGCTGTGTTGACCGTGCTGTGTTGACCACGCTATTGACCACGCTGTGTTGACCGCGCTGTGTGTTGGAACTGAAATGGTTTCTGCCTGCAGGTGCTGCTCACCATGGCTGCCTGCTTCTTCCACAAACCCCAGGCAGGTGGAGCCGTGGAGCACAGACCCTGCCTCAGTGAGCGATTCAGCTTCCCGCTGTGAGTCTCAGCCTGTCCCCGTTACTGCAGGTTTTCTCCCAGTCATTCCTGTTGTGAGAATGATGATGTGGATGAGACCGCTTTGCTTTGCCTGGTTACAGGACAGGTATGGTGTGCTGTGTGGGCAGTCTCGGGTGCTGTGAACTCCCTGTGTTACACCTACATCCCTGTGCATCACAGCCCCGCCCCCTCTGTGAGACCCTTCTCCCTCTGTCATCACTCCTCTCTCACTCTGACTCTCACACTTCTAGTTCTCTCTCTGTCTGACTCCTGTCTCTCCCTCTCTCTCTCTCCCTCTCTCTCTCTGACTTCTCTCTCTCTCCCTCTCTCTCTCTCTCTTTTGACTCCTCTGACTCCTCTCTCTCTCTCCCTCTCTCTCTCCCTCTCTCTCTCTGACTCCTCTCTCCCCCTCTCTCTCAAATTCAAATTCAAATTCAAATGAGCTTTTTTGGCATGACAAAAACTCCATTTGTATTGCCAAAGCATTTCTACATACATAAAAAACAAACAAACAACAAATACAGAACATCACATGTTTAGCAGACATGGCTCAAAGCAGGTCTCTCTTTCTCTCTCTCTCTCTCTCTCCCCCTCTCTCTCTCCCCCTCTGTCTCTCTCTCTCCCCCTCTCCCCCTCTCTCTCTCTCCCTCTCTCTCTCTCTCTCTCTCTCTCTCTGCAGGCCTCTCCAGATGCTGAGCGTCCATGGCAGTCGATGGGGCTTTGCTGTGGCATTTGGATCCGTCGTCAGTGTGCTGCTGGACAGGATCATGAGACAGGAAGTGGGCAGATGCCTGCCTTTCCAGGTGCCCGGGTGGGCCACAGGTACGATGCTCACCTGGGGTCCCACACCCCTCAGGTAGGCCCCACCCCTGAGGCACAAACAGAGGAGAGAGAAACAGACTCAGGCGCTGCATAAACGGGTCAAATTTACCACTTCAGAATATTTTCTGTAAAAGTGCAGCTGAATTGACCGGTGTGTGATCAGGGTGTTGTGTCTGGCTGTAATCTCCTGCTGTCTGTCTCTGTCTGTGCTGCGGCAGCCATGGTGCAGTCCCTCTCTGCCCTGGAGGTGGCGGTAGTGCTCTATCCCACCTTCATCTGCCTCACTCAGGAGAGCAGCGTCCTTGGCAACCTGATGGGCTTCGGCTACACCCTGGCCTGGTGAGACGGCAACCCCCCCCCCCACTCACCCCTACACCCTGAAGTGAATTTTCCTTGTTAAGTACCATGACTTTCTTTTTTGCAGGTTTGTGTATCAGGTTGTACGGACCTCTGAGAACCAAACTAAACAGGTAAGTTACTGGGAAAGACACCTGGAAAAAGAGCTGAGTGTGATTAGCGTGTCTGCGTGGGTATGGCAGGATGTAAGGCTGCATATCCCTCGCCTCTCTGCATAATCAGCAGGTAGCTGTACTCCAGTGTGGTACTTATCCTGCAGCAGATTTCCAGCTGTACAGAGGAGGACTATGTAAAATAAGGGATAAAATGATAATCTATGTAAAAAAAATAGTTCTGGCTAGTGGCATCTGTGAATAATAATAATAATGATAATAACGTTCATCTCCCCAGCTTCCCTGGTACAGTCACCCCCATGTAATACCCTTCCCCTCCCTGCTGTGCACTGCTTACCTTGTCCTGCACTTCCTCCTCCTGTTCTTCAAAGTGCAGCCCATGCGACAGCACCGACAACCCCCGGACGAGGTATCGCCCCGCCACGCCCCGCCACACCCTGCCACGCCCCGCCACGGCCTGCCAGGCCCCGCCACGCCCCGCCACGCCCCGCCACGCCCCGCCACGCCCCGCCACGCCCCGCTGTGCCCTGTCATTCACCCTCTGCAAATCCACACCCTCATGGAACAGAAACACAGCGGCACAGATGGTAGAAACAGCATGATCCCCTAGCAACCAATCAGAGAGCAGTAATGTGATCCCACAGTGGCCAATCAGACACCAGTAATGGTGTGATCCCACAGTGGCCAATCAGACAGCAGTAATGGTGTGATCCCACAGTGGCCAATGTTGCTGTACATCTGTGCCTCGAAGATGAGCCAGCAGAAGCACGTGGCACAGACAGAGGGAGGCGTGTCAGTGTAGCCGTTCCAGCAGTGATGTAGTGAAACAGAATGACTTTCATCAGTCAGGAGAAAAGCCAGGAAAATCAGCTGTGAAAACATCAGACATCTACAGCAACACACAGCCAGCCATCCCCAGGGGACATGCCGACTGTAACAGCGCCACCTGCAGTCACGTTAAGGAACGTGTGAAACTGTGTTCGGTGGTTTGCAGCATTCAGGGCAAACCCAGTACGCTTTCAGACGCTTTTGTTTCTGTGAGGTGGGCCAGCTGTCAGAAGGTTCTGCTTACATAGTCTCTCTGTGTCGTAGGATAAGCGGCCAGTGGTTCCGGACCATAACATTCAGCATGTGAAACGTCTGCTGCAGGCCAGAGTCCCCATGTGAGTTCAGAACCTGTGAAACCAGTGTGTGTGCCAAAAAGCCATGAGGTCAGTGCAGTCAGTGCTGCAGTAAGAGTTAGTTGGTGGGTCAGTGTGATTGTGGTTGTGTTTTCTGTGCTGCAGATGTATGAAGTCATTACTCTGTCATGATTTTCAATGAAACTTACAACAATGGACTCTTTCCGTGTCTTTTTTGACACTTAGGTCATCCTGAGACTGCAGATTTCTCTAAAGAAGCTGCTGCTATCTCTCTGGTTGCCCTGGTGACTGTCTACCACATCTGTCAAATCATGGCGCAGTACAAGTAAGTTCTACATAAAAACACACACACAACCACACACACACACACACACACACACACACACACACACACGTCTACACACTATCTCTGTTCTTCTTTCAGGTCCCAGGTGCAGAGGCTGTACAGGGGGGATCGATCAGTCTTGCCTAAAACACTCCCGCGCAGTAGTGCTGCACTGGTGAGAGAATACACTGCAATCAGCACATAAGTGTGTGTGCCAATGGCTGGATGCAGAGTTAATATGTTTAACGTGCCTTTACATGTATATACATATATAATACTCTATCCAATGTATACTTTTCTTCAATTCTCCCAGACTTGGAGCATGAGATACGTTGGATTGCAGTTTGCCTATATCTGTCTCAGTGAGTACAAATCCCCCAGAATTCCTCGTGTTTCAGCCCCCTGAGGAGAGCCTTGATTGGCTGTCTGAGGGAGGGGAAGGTGTGGGTGCTCTTCCAAACCCTGGGAAACATACTGTTAAGTGCCATTTCTTTATCATTCAGCAGCTCTGCATCTCAGCTGGGATTCAACCCTAGCACCTACTGAAGCAGTGTCACCCCCATCATGAGCATGTTTAGCTGCTGGCTGTTGGTGTCCTGATTAGGGAGCTGGGCTTGGAACACAGACTGCAGGTTCAGCTGCAGGTTCTCAGCTGAGCCTGAGGTCCTGCAGTGGCCAGCTGCACACATGCATCACAGGCTGAAGGAACAGCAGCGACCGGTGGCCGGGCTCAGGGGTGGGGCTCAGGGGCGGGGTTCGGGGGCAGGGCTCAGGGGCGGGGCTCAGGGGCGGGGCTCAGGGCGGGGCTGAGGAGCCAGAAGGGGTCGATTCTGATTCAGCTTTTGACTAAAGACTGATCCGCGTTTGATGTCATCTGACAGTCGCCCATGTTCAGATGTGTGAATATGATGGAGGTGTTTCTTTAAAGATAAGAGTAAATGCATTTCTTACTTTTTAACATCTGATGATAAAACAAATTTAACTCCTCCTATTTAGCTTAATCATCTTGGCCCTTGAACAGTTAATCACTAGAAGTGATTAATCGCAGTGAATGCGGGTGAGCGTAGCCTGGCCTGCCGCGTGTGTCTGGCTGTGCAGTGTGGTCTGCAGAGTGCATCACTGTCTGAGTGAAGGACGCCCCGTGCGCCTGCAGAGGGAGGCTGTTTCATGTCACTTCCTGGTTTGTGTCTGCAGGGGAAACGCCGTCCCTGTGCTGCTCCTCACCTACACGCTGCGGGCCGTATCGCGGCGTTTCTTCCTGCAGGACACGCTGTCAGCCTGGGACGAGGAGAAGCCTCTGGCCCTGAACAGCATGTGCGTGAGAGCCCCCCCGCAGACTCTGCTCTCAGGCCCGTGCTGAGACTCTGCTCTCAGGCCCGTGCTGAGACTCTGCTCTCGGGCCCGTGCTGAGACTCTCTCCGTCTCCCTCCCGCAGCCCAGCCCTGGAGAACACCTCCTACTTCTGCCTCTTTTACTTCGTGATTCTGGGGGGGCTTCAGAGCTCCTTCATCTTCCTGTCCAGAGTTCTCCTGGGGACCCTCATGTTTGCCCGGCTCGACCAGGCGGCCACACTGTCCGGGCTGAGCGGGCGTGTCAACTACGGTAAGACAGCCGGGGCAGCGAGAATCTCTCACACACACACACGCACACACTCGCACACACAGGCCCTCGCAGGCACATGCACTCACACGCACGCACGCACACACACACACACACACGCACGCCTGGGCCCCTGGCGATGTGCAGCAGTTTAACACACAGCCTGCATTCAGCTGCTTACTCACACACATCAGGTCGCATCAGGTCGCATCAGGTCGCATGGCTTGATATCCTGTTTCCACATATTCATATGATTCATATGGCCCATATTGCAACTGAAAAAATTTGATTTCGTGTGATTTTTTTTGCTGTTCATACTGTTCTAAAAGCATCCGATCTGGGTCACGTTTGAGGGAAAAAACTGGAACTGGGCCACTTTCAGCTGCAGTCTGAACGTTGCCTTATACTCTGTGGATGCAGTAATTCAATCATGTGTCCACTGTCAGCCCATCCAGATGAGATAAAGAGCACAGCTCCTGCTCTGATGCCTGTGCAGGCAGTGAGACTCAGGATTGGTCCAGTGAGACTGAGAGTCTGCCTGGACTGCAGTCTGTGCTGTGTCTTTGCTCCCCCTGGTGGCAGTATTGTGTCGTTACAGGGCACTGGGCCTGGGTGTCTGTGCTGTTGGTGGACTCCACCCATACGAACCCCACTGCTCTGACCTTCTGCCCCCTCCTCCTCACGGCCAGAATGGGTAAGCCCACACACTGCTACTGAGCCCTAACTGCCATTAACCAGAGTCAAACAGCTTTAAATCTCCAAACTGCGTCTTCGGCGAGGAGGGCGTGGCCAACACACGGCCAGCAGCCGTCTCTAATTGGTTTACACATGACCTCTTGACCTCTGTTGACCGTAAGGACACGGGGTGTTGAGCGCTGACGTTTCTACTCACACCTTTAACATTAGCTGAGCTAAGAGATGTAGATGTGTTTGCACTCTTACCAAAATGGGTAACTGATGTAAGGTCTGTGATCTTGATGATGTTTTACTCATCACATCTCTGCTGTTTGTATTGGCCAAAATGGGGTCAGCAGAGGGGTTATCCTGTGAACCACCACATCAGTCTCAAAGCTGCTATCTGTTGGTTGAGTACAGAATTCCAGCCCATATTTGGTGAGATATCTGAGCACATCTGTTCCTGTGGTTCTATCCCTCTTCAGTGGGCGGGGCCAGGTGCCGGTGGTGGCTGTGCTACACCCTTCTCAGGAACCCCAGCCTGGTGGAGCTTCGCAGACAGGGGTATGCCACACATTACATTACATTACATGCATTTAGCAGATGCTCTCATCCGGAGCGAATTCCATCGCAATGGAACATAAGTGTATCCATTCAATTTAAACGAGCAACAATGTCAGACCAGGCTAACAACACTCCCAGACCAGTGAGTGTGAGCATAACACTATTCAAGCCCTACCACAAATCAAACTGTGCACTCTGACAAAAGCCATACCGTATATTACTGACAAAAGCCATATCATATACTACGATACAACAGTCCCTAGAACACAAATTATAATACATTTTAACACCACACATAAAATTAGCATCAAATGCAAGAAGTAGCAGGTGTTAGGGGGCAGGGACTGAGGTGGAACCGAGATGCAGTCTGAAGAGGTGGGTCTTCAGTCTGCATCAGAAGATGGCCAGTGATTCCGCTGCCCTGACCCCCATGGGGAGTTCATTCCACCACTGAGGAACCAGTACAGACAGGGATCGTGTCTGAGAGGAGCGACCCCGTCAGGACGGGACAGTCAGTTGCCCTGTGGATGCAGAGCGCAGCGATGTTGAGGGAACAGAGTGTTTGAATAGGGGTCGTAGGTATGAGGGGGCTGTCCCACTGTCCTGTGTGCCAGCACCAAGGTTTTGAACTTAATGAGTGAGCGATAACAGGAAGTGAGATGAGGAGGGGAGTAACTTGTCTACAACCTTCCTAAACATAGTCAAGTCATACAGCTGCATTTTGGATTAGGTGTAGAGATTTGATTGCACGTGCAGGAAGGCATGCGAACAGGGAGTTGCAGTAGTCCAGGCGCAAGAGGGCTAGGGCCTGAACTAGGAGCTGTGCTGAATACGTAGTGAGATGGGGGCAGATCCTTCGAATGTTGTAGAGGAAGAATCTGCAAGCCTGACTCACCACTGTCACCACACCCACAGGAGACCTCACCCACGAGGAGTCTGCTGAACAGTGAACAGACTGTTGCTGCCCTGAGCGACCTGCTACAGCCCCGCTTCCTCTCCAACCAGCAGGACTACACATCCCAGCTTCCCCTCCAACCTGCAGGACTACACATCCCAGCTTCCTTCTTTGTAATTGTACTGCACGGGCAGAGACAGACAATGAGACATCTAATACATTTAGATCCCTTTTCCCATCCTTCTTGGTGCTCTTGTTTCAGGGGCAGATCTTTAAATTATCTGTACAGCTCATTCTATAGTCTGTGCCCTCCATTTCAGCCCATCCATGTCATTAAGATCACTCTATACAGCGTGACAGGGGTTATCCCTACACACTCCCTGCAGCTCACTCTGAGTACGCTGCTGTTGCTGGCAAAGCAGCTGTTATGCTTACGAAAACAGACTGAATAACAATGCTTCTATTTGTAAACATATTGTTTTATATCATGAATACAGATTTTTTTAAAAAATCACACTGCTCCAGTTTCCCATGATTCTTTCAGTCCCATGACTGGCATCAGAAAGGGTCCTGTGATGTTGTTCACTGCAGTACTGGAAGAGTCCAGCAGAGGGCGACGTCCCCATATCTCCCTCTCTTCCATTCCAGCACACAGGAACACCAGTCATTTCCACTACAGAGGAAGTCCCCTCTGGAATTCCACCACCATCCTGTCCTCAAATCCCTCCCCCCGACTCGCCCGGCTTCATGTGTGAAGTGTGAGCACTGCCAGAAAAACACAGGCAATCATGGAGCCCGGGCTGGGGTTCAGAGGTCACACAGGGTCAAAGTTCACAGCCGCAGTCTCTTGATGTCCTCGCTGCGGAAGTCGATGCGGAGTGCCAGCACCTGTCTCACCTCTGCGGGGGTCAGACGCCAGGTGAGGGGGCCAGAGTTCGGACCCCAGTAATCCAGAATCTCTGTCACCTGGACAGGCGTGCAAAGAGACGGAGACGACAGAGAGAGAGGGAGAGATGGATTATGAAGAGGTGAGTCTCCTCTAGCAGGTTACTAATGGGTTAAAGGCAAACAGACACACACGGAGTCAGTTTCACAGTGACGGGGGGAGGAGAGGGAGGAGAGAGGCAGAGAGGGAGGGAGAGAGAGAGAGGGAGAAGGAGAGAGAGAGAGAGGGAGAGAGAGAGGGAGATGGAGAGAGAGAGAGAGGGAGAGAGAGAGAGAGGGAGAGAGAGAGAGAGAGAGAGAGAGAGGGAGAGAGAGAGAGAGAGAGAGGGAGAGAGAGAGAGAGAGAGAGAGAGAGAGAGAGAGGGAGAGGGAGAGAGGGCGCACTCGTACCCTCTCCAGGTTGAGGATGGTGGCCATCTGGGTGAGCCGAGCGAACTTGTCCCTGATGGTCCAGGTCGTGACTGTGGTCAGGTAGGTCACCAGAGAACGCAGCTCCTTATCAAACTGTAGACCCCCCAGCTGCAAGAGAGACAGGCTCAGGAATCACCCAATGAGCACAGAGATTCAGCAAGCCTGCAGAAGCCAGACATTCTGGAGTGAGGCTTCACAAACCCCATAATGGCAGGAGATACTACACACTGTCAATCACTGACTCCTCTGAACCAATCACAGGAGCTGATGTTCCACAGCACAGTGGTGATTGGTTCACATGAACCTATTTCAGGGTTCATGAAGCCTTACTCTCCCCGGTCACTGAGCACTGGGGGTTTGTGTGGTAGGGCGCCTCCTGGTGGCTGGAGTTGGACGTGTGCGTACCCGGCTGAAGGTGCACTTGAGGACAGTCTTTTCCATCTCCAGGGAGATGAGGCTGGTCATCAGACTGGTCAGTGTGTCGTAGATGACAGGGGAGAGTCCAGCCTGTAGCCAACCAGTGAACACAGCCGTCTTACACCGCTTACATCCAAACACATGCTCTTTTCCGAGACCTCCACTTTAACACTAACAAAGACGTTTAATCACCAAGTGTCAATACACCACAAATTAATCTAAAGAGTTCCTGTTCGGTGCTAAATGTCTAATGTATTGACTGCGTGTGTAACTGCAATGAGTCTCTCTGTGTCCCATCATTCCTTGCACTCCCCTGACTCCTACCTTAAATTCGGCCATTAGCTGCTCCAGGTTAACGATGAACTGCTGGACCCAGGGGTCGTTGGCCTCGTACTCATTAAATTCGTCCTGTGAGAGTGAGGAACAGAAGCATTTAGTTCCCCTCAGTCCCGGCAGGAGTGTGTGTGTGTGTGTGTGTGTGTGCAGTACTGCAGGGTAGGAGTATGTGTGTGTTTGCTGTACCTCCTCAATGTTGTGTGAGATGGACAGGAAGTTGCTGATCCAGGGCTTGACCTGAGGCTTGATGGCAGTGTTGTTCAGTTCTGTAAGACCCTCCTGTTAGAGACAGGCACACGCGCACACACAAACACACACACACGTGCACAGAGCTTAATTTCGACAGACAGCTCTATATTGAAAGACAGTGTGTTAAAACTGTCTGTACAGACAGACAGACAGACACTCACCTGCAGCAGATCCTTGAACTTGCTGGATGTGCTCACCAGGTCTGACAGACAGCTGTCAATCTTGGCCTGTGCCTGCTCCCCTGAGCCAAAGCCCTGACTGAACAGCTTACTACAGTCACTCTGAGGCAGAGACGGGGAGACAGACAGGGGGACGCAACCCAAAGTCACAGTTTGATAACTTTACTCAGAATAGTGTGAGTAAGGTGCTATTGGTGGATGGAGTAAGGAAGTGTGATACTATTGGAGGATTGTATGAGGAACAGCAAATTCCAGTGTTCTCCCTAATGAGTCCTCAAAGAAAAATGAGTCTCTTTTAAAGCACCTCAGCTCTCGGACTATGATATTTGAAGCCAACACTCACTCTGGTCTGAAACCTCACAGCCATGATGTTTCTGAGCAGCTGGATGCTTTAAATCACACCTGCAATTCCTGCCTGTCAGCACCAGCAAACAGCCAGAGGATGAAAGCAACATCCTAGACTTCAGAATACAGAAAAAAAAGAAGGCAGTCCTTCCTCCACGCAGATCACATGACAGGAAGTACCTCCAGGTTCTTCTTCAGGGTGATGATATTCTCACTGCACACCTCCACGTTGTTCAGAGTCACCTGAGAGAGGTATGGAAAAGTCGAACATTTCTGAGCAAAGTGATCAAATTATATCTGTAGCGGTCAGCGTATATGGGTTCAGTGTGTACAGAGCTCGGTTTTTACAGGAGTTGGTGTGTTTGGGATCAGTGTGTGTAGGAGTTAGTGTGTAGGGGTCAGTGCATAGGTGGCTGGTGTGTGCAGGAGTGTGTGTAGGTGGTCAGTGTGTAAGCGTCAATATGCGTAGGGACTGGTGGGTGTAAGTGGTCAGTGTGTAGGGGTTAGCGTGTAGGTGGTCAGTGTGTAGGGGTTAGCGTGTAGGTGGTTAGCGTGTAGGTGGTCAGCGTTTAGGGGTTAGTGTGTAGGGGTTAGCGTGTAGGTGGTTAGTGTGTAGGGGTCAGCGTGTAGGTGGTTAGTGTGTAGGGGTTAGCGTGTAGGTGGTTAGTGTGTAGGGGGTCAGCGTGTAGGTGGTCAGCGTGTAGGGGTCAGCGTGTAGGTGGTTAGTGTGTAGGGGGTCAGCGTGTAGGCGGTCAGTGTGTAGGTGGTCAGCGTGTAGGGGTCAGCGTGTAGGGGTCAGCGTGTAGGGCCAGCACGCACCAGGAAGGAGGCCTTGGCGTCCTCGGCGCTCTCGATGCCCAGTGTGTTGAACTTGCCCTGCTGCAGGCTGGTCTGCATCAGGCTGACGGCGCTGCTCACGCCCCGCTGGATGTCCTGCAGCGTCGTCGCAGGGAAGCCCTGCCGCAGCTTATTATACAGCACCTCCCTGTGGCCGCCCGCGGAACAGCAGCCAGGAGCCGGAGACACAAAAGCAGAAACGCAGACCGGGCTAAAAATCTCACCTTAACCTATCAGTCTTACTGGCCAGCTATGCATCACCTTCAGCGATGGTAAAATAATTAGTACAGCTAATGCAGAACACTTCAGAAATCTGCTGTTGATATTTTCAACATGACAACAGAATTTACCAGTTTGGTCGATTAGAAAATCAGTTACAGGCAGGTGCTGATGAAGGAACAGCATCTCACTGTGGGGTGCGGCGCGGTGGTGTGGGGGGTGGAGGGAGGCGGAGGAGCGCACCTGAAGTCGGACTCCAGCACGGAGGTGGCGTGGTTGATCATGGCACAGAGGCAGTCGATGCTGGAGCTGGACAGAGCTCGGCTGATGCACTTCTTCACGATGTAGAAACAGTCGTCCACCATGCTGGAGGTCAGCTGACCCTTCTCGTAGGTGTCCATGGCAACAGCCTAATGAGGATAACGGGGCATCACTTACCAACAAGCAGAAGAGGGGGTCACACACTGTGGTGTGCAGACCACATTAGCATGCAATGCACTGTTGGGTTGTGTATCAGACAGATGGAGTATACTTGTTATGTAGATATGCATGCAGTGCATTCAATAGCACATTCTACATTTGTAAATAATATATGCTCTGTGTTGTAGGTGTAACGCGCTCTGTGTTGTAGGTGTAACGCGCTGTGTGTTTTGCAGGTGTAACGCGCTGTGTTTTGCAGGTGTAACGCGCTGTGTGTTTTGCAGATGTAACGCGCTGTGTGTTTTGCAGGTGTAACGCGCTCTGTGTTTTGCAGATGTAACGCGCTGTGTGTTTTGCAGATGTAACGCGCTGTGTGTTTTGTAGGTGTAACACGCTGTGTTTTGCAGGTGTTGTGGGCTGCATACCTTGTTGACGCTCTCCCTCATATAGTACTCCTCCATCGGGATGTAGTATCCGATCAGCTCCTGCATGTTGCGGCTCAGCAGACAGTGCGTCAGCAGCTTCTCCAGGCTCTGCTGGTGCTCTGTGCCAACACAGGGAGACGCAGTTACACAGCGCAGCCTCCACAGAGACACAGCCACACAGCGCAGTCTCCACACAGCGCAGCCTCTACGCAGCGCAGCCTCTACACAGCGCAGCCTCTACGCAGCGCAGCCTCCACAGAGACACAGCCACACAGTGAGATGCAGTGACGCAGTGAGACGCAGTGTGGTGAGGTTACCCTGCACAGTGCTCTTGGGCGCGGTGGCGTCTCCGACCTCGAAGTCGGCGGTGATGCGGCGGCGCAGGAAGCGCAGGTACAGCTCCGCCCGCGAGTTCATCACGGTCACCTCCAGCAGCACAGGGTCCAGCTCCCTGCGCACAGAGCCCCACACCCCCACTGAGAGACAGCAACCAGCGCACACTGACCTGGGGTCTGTCATCCCTTACAGGAGACAGGAGGGAAAGAGCGAGGGAGGGAGCGCACACTGACCTGGGGTCTGTCATCCCTTACAGGAGACAGGAGGGAAAGAGCGAGGGAGGGAGCGCACACTGACCTGGGATCTGTCATCCCTTACAGGAGACAGGAGGGAAAGAGCAAGGGAGGGAGCGCACACTGACCTGGGATCTGTCATCCCTTACAGGAGACAGGAGGGAAAGAGCAAGGGAGGGAGCGCACACTGACCTGGGTTCTATCTTCTCAGTGGACATGCTTCTCATCATACTGCTCTGGACAATCTGAAACTGCACCAGATGGAATGAGAGTGAGTATGAGGACTTCCTGTGGTACACAGCCTCACTGAGAGTGTCTCACACACGCACACACACCTTGTTCTGGTAGTCTCTCTGCTGGATGAACTTGTCCACCACCTTCTCGGCCTGCCGGTCACACTCCACCTGCAGGTGTTTGATGAGGGTGTAGAGACGCCCAGGGCCGTAGTACGTCTCCACAATGGGCTGGTGTGTCTCCACAATCCGCGCAATGCCTGAGGCACACGCACACACAAACACACACCCACACACACACGCACACACATGCACGCACGCACACGCACACACACACACACACACACACACACACACACACACGTGAGCACACACACGCACACACGTGAGCACACACACACACACACACACACACACACACACACACACAGGGGAAGACAGACAGTGAGCCATCACACTGCTTCTGAATGTACTCTGCACTGGAAATCTCTCTCCACTGGGGGAGGTCCTGCAGAATTTCGTCAGCGCTGCTCATCACTGTGTCTCACCCTCCAGCAGCAGCGTCAGGGTGTCAGCGAAGATCAGTGCTGCCCTGCGCTCTCCGAGCTCACCCCCGACTGCCAGCAGGAGGTTCTCTTCCGCCTTTTTGGCCAGCTGAAGGAGGAGAGAGGCGGTTAGCTCAGATACTGCGTGCTGGGACACAGTCCCTCCTCCACAGGTCAGCTGAGGAGACGCCAGAGGCAGGTCAGACGCACTGAAACGGGTCCTGTTCCCTCCAGGGGGCGACGTCATCTTCCCAGAGACCGCAGAGTACCAGCTGATCTCTGTTACTTACAGGCAGCTGGGTACAGAAACACTGGTCAAAACAGAACAGAGCAGTCAGACGGACACACAGATGCTCACCTGGGCACAGAGGTACTGGGCGAAGCGGGCCAGTCCTTGGTCGTGGAGACCCAACAGAGGGAAGATCTTGAAGAACCTCTCCACCTGGGCCAGGTCACCATCGGCAATGGCCTGGTCCAAACGTTCCTTCACCAGGGCCTTCAGTCTCTGCTCCGCCTCCTGCAGGAGGGCCAGGCTGGCGTCCACGGCACTGCCTGATCAGAAACAAGGATCAGAGAGGAAAACTACCAACATTGAACCACAAATCAGGGTAAACTCTCTCTGCTCCTCATCTAACACATGTGCTGGGACCAGTTTTTCTGGGGTACATGAAGTTAATTAATAATACTAATTATTAATTACTAATGCACTCACTCTTCCCTGGCCAGTAATACGTAAAGACGCACAACTATTTGATTTGTTACGAATCAGCATTTAAAAAAATACATTGCTAAATTTTTCACATTGAACTTAAATATTTTTACAGTTGTTTTTCCAAGAACACACATCAGTGTCAATGTTTATAGCTAAAGTGTGATTGGCCCAACATCGGCAGCCTTACTCTCCCCGCCCTGACGGCTCAGCTCGATGACAGACTGGTCCAGGGACAGGTAGCGGTGCACGTGCGCAGCCGCCTGCTCGTAGTCCTCGTTGCGCAGCGCCGTCTGGACCCCGTCGGTGCAGAACTTCAGGTCCAGAATGTCATCAGCACGCTGTATTGCCTGGTACAGCCGGTTCTGCCCAGCGTGGGGGAGGAACACACAGGGAGAGGGGAGGTCAGGCCGCCGTCATTCAGGCTGCTGCGTTTCAGCGCGGGTGCGTACCCGTTCGCGTGTGTGCGCGCACATGCTCCGCTCGTACCTTGGCCAAGTCCAGCTGCCGCACTTTGCTGCTGACGTTCTCGGCGAGGCTGCAGGTAAAGGTGATCATTCCGGACAGCTGCGTGGCGTCGCCCTCGATGAGCTGCAGGTTCGGTCTGAAGGCAGAAACAGGTAAGAGGAGCGGCCGAGGCTGCACGCGCACGGACACGCATGTGACTGTCAAACAGCAGGTAAACAGACTCGATGCACCCTCCTCCCTCCCGGCCCCCACCCCGCCCCTCCTCAGCGCACTCACCCCATCCTTTGCAGGGCCAGCATCTTGGTCTCGATGTTTCCCTGCTGGCTGATCAGCGCCTCCAGCTCCGACTCCACCTGCTTCTGTTAGACAAGAACAGCGAGACGCGTAAGTACCTTCCACTCACCCGCGACCGGCCAGAGCGCTGCTTACTGGTACACCTCATCTCAGCTGCTGGAGCTACAGCGCCCGCTGGTTAATATCAACGGCATGACAGGGATGCCATGTCAACGACGTCGCTCGTTTCAGTGGATCCGGCATCCTGGATCCCGGTGGTTTGACTGTCCGTGAAGCGATGCCACAGTGCAGCAGAGTTAGCTCCCAGCTACCGAGCCACTGACAGCAGCTGCTCTGCTCTCCTCCCGCTTTCCCTCCATCCTCACCTCCTCATCGCAGAGCTGCTGGTACACCCGCTCCAGCTCATCCAGCTCCGTCAGCCCTTCGATCGCCTCTGCGCTGATGGCGGACAGACCCGCCGAGGCGCTCCGTTTCACTGCCACCGCCGGGTTGGATTCCGCCATTTTCTCCCCACATAAACACAAATGGCGTCACTTCCGCGTGTGTAAACAGCCACCGTGACGCTTCATCGCCTACGCCACATTGGTACAAGGACCTGCGCATAAACCCACTCGTCATGGTAGCTGGACAATTAAGTTTTCTACTTTTCTTTAATATGCATGGGAAATGAATCATTTTACATACATACTTTAAACTATATTTTAGAGCTTTGTCGACAAATTAAATATAACCACCTAACCATTTTAATTCTTTTATTATTTTATTTTAGGCAGGCATATTATGAGACACCTACATGAAGCGCCGTCTGATGACGCGCTGAAGGCCCCCACTCGGTGGCTCTCCGTCTGAACTGCGAATCTGCGAAGACAAATGAATGGCGTTTATATGAATTTTCATCTGTCGTAGATCAAAACCATCCTGACTGCTAAACCGGTAAGACATATACACGCCGCGTCCGCACACCTTCCTGCGTCCGATCGGATGGGTATCCAGCGCGATATCCGCCGCAGTTTGTTTGGTTTTGGCGGGTATCCGGTGGAGGGAGACGGGACTTTGAGCAACAAAACTCTTTCAGCGTCCAGTTTAATGTGAAATGTGAAAGTTCCACATTTCAGTTTCGTTCTCTAGTTTATTGTTAGCCATTGCAGGAGTGCACTTTGCTGCACAAGAACAGTTTCTGCAAATCAGTGCATATCTGACTGAGCTTTTGTTTACTGAATAATCTGAGTACTCTAACTCAGGATGGTGTGGGCCGAAGCGTATTCCTACGGATCACGTCCGATTTGCACAGAGCGCATGGAAGTAACTTGCGAGGTTTGTTTGGAGCAGATATGCATGCTGATTTGCACTGAAGTGTTTGGTCCCTGTTGGTTAACAGAATGCGTTCTGTGATAGTCACAGTAGTTGGATAACGTTAGCCGGCTAGCTAACACTGACGGCTGGAGTCTACTCAACACATAGGCTGGATTGCTATTATTATCTAGGAAAGTAGCTAATTCAACTTTCAGAAAATGCAGTTGCAGAGAATCGTTTTCCTTTGACTTTCCGTGGTGGAGAGTAGTTGGGCTGTGGCTGCCCCGCCGTTTTCTTTGGGGATGTGTGATGTGCGTCTTTATGATGGTGTGTGACGTTAGCGTTTCGTCGTGATCACTCTCTGTCTCTTCAGAGTTAAAGAGTACTTTATGAAAGTATAATGTTCTGGTTATCATCGTACATTCATGTGCCGTGATCATATTCACACAGATAGCAGTGCTGTTAGGGCAAAAACTCGCTAGCTAAGCAGCTCAGTTCATTCAGTCACCACTTTGTACGATTTTCATTTTAGCAAACTACTAGTGCACGTTGAGTATTGTACTCATTTGTTACATCAAAAGAGACTCCGATTATGTAAACTTTGCTCCAGCGGGCGACTGAATGTCCCACCTGGGACTGAAATGAGCTTCAGGACTTATTAACGTCACAGCTGCCCGGAGGTAATGATGGAGGTGATTTGAATGATGAGTGTGATTTCTCCCACAGCTGTGCTGAGATCCAGGAGCTGCTGTAGCTCAGTTGTCCTGAGTTCTGGACGCTAAGAGGCAGACGCCATGTTTCTGTACAACCTGACTCTGCAGCGTGCCACTGGCATCACCCACGCCATCCACGGGAACTTCTCCGGTACGACCCCCCATCAGCCGCCCGATGCCCCCGCGGCCAGCACGTCTGTCCTGCCCTCCTCCCACTAACCCTGACTGCTCTCTCTGGTCTGCGTAGGAACCAAGCAGCAGGAGATTGTTGTTTCCCGGGGGAAGATTCTGGAGCTGCTGCGCCCTGATGCAAACACAGGGAAGGTGCACACGTTGCTCACCATGGAGGTGTTCGGCATCATCCGCTCCCTCATGGCCTTCAGGCTGACGGGGGGAACCAAAGGTACAGCCGCACCCTGCAGAGAAACACCTGTGAGAGCAGAGAGAACTTCGTGTGCGTGTGTGAGAGAGAGACAGAGTTGCTGTGGGGGTTGTGTATGAAAGCTGCTGTCTCTCTGCAGACTACATCGTTGTGGGCAGTGACTCCGGCCGCATCGTGATCCTGGAGTACCACCCCTCCAAGAACATGTTTGAGAAGGTGCACCAGGAGACCTTCGGCAAAAGCGGCTGCAGGCGCATCGTCCCGGGGCAGTTCCTCGCCGTCGACCCCAAGGGGAGGGCCGTCATGATTGGTGAGAGGCGGTTTTATTGTTATTATTAAACTGTGTGTGTAGCTCTCCTGTTTTAGTAACCAACTCTGCAGTCACAGCAATGGAAATGGCATACAAATCCCAGAATGCATTTGGCTTGCATACCCAGCACTACACCCTCTGCAGTGCTGTGGGTGTGCCTGCAGGGGGTGCTGTGCTGCCCGTGTGACATCTCTCTCACTCTCCCTCCCAGGCGCCATTGAGAAGCAGAAGCTGGTGTACATCCTGAACAGAGACGCGGCGGCCCGCCTCACCATCTCCTCCCCCCTGGAGGCGCACAAGGCCAACACCCTGGTGTACCACGTGGTGGGTGTGGATGTGGGATTCGAGAACCCCATGTTCGCCTGTCTGGAGATGGACTACGAGGCGAGTCCCGTCTCACACACACACACACACACACACACACACACACACACACGTACACCAGCACTTGTGCACACAGATGTTTCAGTATTGATTAATACTGACTGACTCATGCCCCTTCTCATTGTCACCTATCTTGCTCTGTATTCCCTCTCATTGTGACGGTACTGATTGTAGTGTTTGTGTTTGATTTCTGTGCACACACACGCGCGCGCTCCACACGCGCACACACCCGGTGAGTCAGCACAGTGCTGACAGTCATCTCTCTGACGCATCCTGACACGGGTGAGATCCTGAGAGGCACGTCAGTGCAGTATGAGGAGGGATTGCAGGGCAGCAGTCAAACTTCAGACGGATGCTGTAGAAGTGATGAGTGTTTTCATGTCTCTTCTCTGACTGATTCTCTCTGGAGAGAGTGTGTATACCTCTGATCTCAGCCCTGACACACACACACACACACACACACACACACACACACACACACACACACAGGTGAAACGGGAGAGGAGAGAGTGCGTATCTGTGATCTCTGCCGTACCAGCACACACCCCTGCTGTGTTTAGGGGCTGACTGCTGTCTCTCTGCCCTCTCTGTCTCTGACCCGCCTCAGGAGGCAGATAATGACCCCACAGGGGAGGCGGCGGCCAACACCCAGCAGACGCTGACGTTCTACGAGCTGGACCTGGGCCTGAACCACGTGGTGCGCAAGTACAGCGAGGCGCTGGAGGAGCATGGGAACTTCCTCATCACAGGTGCTGCAGCGTGCTGCCAGCAGGGGGCGGTGTGCGGGGGGTGTTTGTGCAGCTGAAGAGCGGTAGTGCTGTAGAAGTGATGAGTGTTTTCATGTCTCTTCTCTGACTGATTCTCTCTGGAGAGAGTGTGTATACCTCTGATCTCAGCCCTTACACACACACACACACACACACACACACACACACACATGCACACACCAGGGGGCACACAGGAAAGGAGAGAGTGTGTGTATAGCTGATCTCAGCCCTTACACACACTGGTGTTGTGGAAGCAGCTGCAGGATTCTGTTTTGGGACAGAACCCCTCCTTCAGCAGGTCTCTGTCCCTCTCTTACAGTTCCGGGGGGGTCTGATGGTCCCAGCGGGGTGCTCATTTGCTCTGAGAATTACATCACCTACAAAAACTTTGGCGACCAGCCTGACATCCGCTGCCCGATTCCACGCAGGAGGGTGAGTGTGGCGGCGGGGTGTGTGTGTGTGAGGGAGTGAGTGTGTGAGATCGAGTGAGAGAGCGAGTGTGTGTGTGTGTGTGTGTGTGTGAGAGAGAGAGTGAGGGTGTGTGTGAGAGAGAGAGAGGAGGGTGTGTGTGTGTGTGTGTGTGTGTGTGTGTGTGTGTGTGTGTGAGAGAGAGAGAGTGAGTAAGAGAGCGTGTGTGTGTGTGTGTGTGAGAGAGAGTGAGGGTGTGTGTGAGAGAGTGAGAGAGCGAGGGTGTGTGTGTGTGTGTGTGTGTGTGTGTGTGTGTGTGTGAGAGAGAGAGAGTGAGTAAGAGAGCGAGTGTGTGTGTGTGTGTGGCTCTGACACGTTCCTCCACCCCTGCAGAACGACCTGGACGACCCTGAGCGCGGCATGATCTTCGTCTGCTCAGCCACCCACAAGACCAAGTCCATGTTCTTCTTCCTGGCACAGACGGAGCAGGGAGACATCTTCAAGGTCACGCTGGAGACGGACGAGGAGATGGTGAGAGGCTGGGGGCGGGGGTCCAGGCTGGAAGTCGGGGTGGGGTGAGAGGGTAGAGTTTGGGAGGTTGGCAGCAGGGGATGTGGTTTAGACTGGGTCTGGCTGGGAACTGGGTTGGGTGGGAAGGTTGTCTGACTATAGTGAAGCGTAACTCACCCACTCGCAGGCTAATACTCAAACTCTCGCTAATATTTGACTCTCGTCTCCCAGGTGACGGAGATCAGGATGAAGTACTTTGACACCATCCCTGTGGCGACGGCCATGTGTGTGCTGAAAACCGGCTTCCTGTTTGTGGCCTCAGAGTTCGGCAACCAGTGAGTCTCACAACCCCCCAGCACACTGTCTCTCTCTCACACGCGCACACACACACACACACACACACACACACACACACACACACACACACACACGTACTGTTTCTCATGAGGACACACACAGACACGCGCACTTTGTCTGATGGAGGTGGTAGCAGTTTGACTCTGCGTCTCCACAGTGCAGTACCTGCGGAGCCTCACCTCCTCTCTCTCCTCAGTTACCTGTACCAGATCGCTCACTTGGGCGATGATGACGAGGAGCCGGAGTTCTCGTCCGCCATGCCCCTGGAGGAGGGCGACACCTTCTTTTTCCAGCCCCGCCCACTCAAGAACCTGGTGCTGGTGGATGAGCAGGAGAACCTGTCCCCCATCATGGCCTGCCAGGTGTGTGTGTGTGAGTGCGCACGTCTGTCTGTTTGTCTGTCTGTCTGTCTGAGTGCAGCTGAAAGCCTGCGGAACTGACCGTTTCTGCTGGCTCTTCCTCATCTTCCTCTCTCCCTCCCCCTCTCCCCCCCACAGATCGCTGATCTGGCCAATGAGGACACTCCGCAGCTGTATGTGGCGTGCGGCCGTGGGCCCAAGTCCACCCTCAGGGTGCTGAGACACGGGCTGGAGGTACAGCAGCCGACGCACTGCAGTGTGAACTGCGCGTTAAACACAGCACACTGCATGACACACTGCAGTCTGAACCACAAATTAAACAGACGTAATCTCCCCTGACACATTTAATATGCTCTTGGAGAGCACTGTGGAAGTGATGAGTGTTTTCATGTCTCTTCTCTGACTGATTTTCACTGGAGAGAGAGTGTGTATACCTCTGATCTCAGCTCCTACACACACACACACACACACACACACACACACACACACACACAGATAACAGGTAAGCTTGCTGTGTAAATGTATCTTAATGCCCCCCATAACCCCCCAGGTGTCGGAGATGGCCGTGTCAGAGCTTCCCGGTAACCCCAACGCCGTGTGGACTGTACGCCGACACATTGAAGGTACGGCACCCCACCCCTCTCCATTCCTCCATCTCTCTCTCTCTCTCTCTCTCTCTCCCTCTCTCCACTCCCCTCTCCCCCTCTCCCACCCTCCCCCAGTTGGATGACCACACAGATGTACAGCATTGCTATTTTTCACAGAAATACAGCAGAATTATGTATTAACTGTAACCTACTATTACTCTCATATAAATGGTTCTTAAAAACGGGGGAAAGTAATAAATGAAAAAGTCATTTCTGTACTGAGTAGAGTAATTAACGTAAGCTGCGCGTGTTTAAAGTTCCTGAGGGGGAAGCTTCCTGCCCTCTCCCTCAGGCTGACAGGCAGACAGTACTGCCTGTGTTTCCAGTGGAGTGGGAGGACCCTGCCTCTCAGGATTTCTGAAAGGGGATTACGGATAACTCCAAATATTCACACTATTTTTCCCTAGTTCTTTGGAATTTATTACAGCGTAGGAGAAAGTGCGTATGTGTTTGTACCTCACTGTCTGTCAGGCACCTCTGGCCTCAGCGTTTGGGAGCCGTGCTTTCTGACGCTGGTCTCTCCCTGTGGCCAGCCTGCAGGTGGGGTTGCTATGATACGTCAGGGTGTGGTGTGGAAACGGTGACTCTCAGACTGTGCTGCGCTTGGTCTCAGCTCGGCGCTGTCTGTATCCCAGCATGCACTCTACCGGAGGGAGCAGGGCCCGACTGAGCGCGCTCAGTGTTTATGTAAGGGCAGTTGGCTCTGAGGCGGAAACTCTTACACAATAAGCTGCGTCTGTCCCGAGCGGATCGGTGTGTGTGTGTACACATGGCCGTGCCGCAGATAGAGCCCAGGAACCGCGTGTCTGTGCTGATCAGATTGGCGTGCGTGCGTGTGTGCATGTGTGTGCGTGTGTGTGTGTGTGCGTGTGTGTGCGTGCGTGTGTGTGTGTGTGTGCGCGTGTGTGTGTTGCGCGTGTGTGTGTGTGTGTCTGTGCTGAGGTTCTGTGCGATGCTGCTGCGCTCGTGGCTGGAGTCGCAGTAACCGGCATCGGATTACACCCGTCTGTCTGCCAAGGCTTTCCCTGAAACCATGTGACCTCTGAGATGTGCGCTGCCGCGGTAGCAGGCCCCGCGGCAGCGGCTCTTTCCCTTCAATACAGAGCTTAGAAATGGCCAGTGCAAGCAGCCAATGGCAGCTGAGCGCAGCGCGGTTCATAGGTCAGAGGGAGTTTCAGGACCTGCCGGACGGGTGCCTGCTGGCAGTGATATCAGCTGCAGGTGAATTCACTGACCCTGTATGTCTCACACTGAGAGCTCAGAGAGACGAACTCACACTCACACACTCACACTCACACACACACACACACACACACTCACACTCACACACACACACACACACACACACTCACACACACACTCACTCACACACACACACACACACAAACACTCGCACTCACACACTCACACTCACACTCACACACACTCACACACACACTCACACACACACACACACCAGAGTGTTCCTGCACTGGCCAGGTCAGGAGCTGGATTGCAGTGCAGGGCCGGCATTCAGCTGCTGCAGAAGTGATGAGTGTTTTCATGTCTCTTCTCTGACTGATCTTCCCTGGAGAGAGTGTGTATCCCTCTGATCTCAGCCCTGACACACACACACACACACACACACACACACACACACACACACACACAGAAATGGGAAAGGAGAGTGTGCTCCTGTGATCTCACTCCCCCCAGGTGAGTGCTGCAGTGGACAGGTGTGTTTTGGTCAGCAGGTAGAGGAGCACAGGTGCACAGCATCAGTGCCAGGAGTCTGGGAGGAAAGGACAGACAGACAGACAGACCGACCCCTCGGTCCGCCTCTGTGTGTCAGCCTCTGGACCCAGCCCCTGCCTCTCTTTCGCCCCCTGCAGATGAGTTTGACGCCTACATCATCGTGTCCTTCGTGAACGCCACGCTGGTGCTGTCCATCGGGGAGACCGTAGAGGAAGTGACAGACTCGGGCTTCCTGGGGACCACGCCCACCCTGTCCTGCTCGCTGCTGGGAGACGACGCGCTGGTGCAGGTAGCCCCGCCCCAGTGCCGTGCCTCGGCCCCGCCCCTCAGCCGAGCTGGCCGTCTCACGCAGGGTGATCCCCCCCCTTTCTGCAGGTGTACCCCGACGGCATCCGCCACATCCGCGCAGATAAGCGAGTGAACGAGTGGAAGACTCCCGGGAAGAAGACCATCGTGCGCTGCGCCGTCAACCAGAGACAGGTGGTGATTGCGCTGACGGGCGGCGAGCTGGTCTACTTCGAGATGGACCCTGTGAGTACTGCGCCCCGAAAAACACGAAACGAGCATAAAACTGCTCACAATAACATGCGCAGCGATACCTGATTACACCTCTGAGCTCCTGCTCTGCTAAATCATTTAAATACCGATGAGAAGCAGACTGAGAGCTGCTGTAGCTGCTCGTTCTCAGTGTAGCTGTAAAAGCATCTTCCGCTTTACTGAGTCTGATATAGTGCCGCCACGCAAGGGTTAAAATGGGGGACCGTGGCACAATTGGCAAATAAGAGGAAAAGCGTAATGGTGCAGGGGAGCGTGTGATGTGCGTGAGGGTGACGGTGAGCGTCGGGCGTCTCTCCCTCCAGTCGGGGCAGCTGAATGAGTACACGGAGCGGAAGGAGATGTCCGCGGACGTGGTGTGCATGAGCCTGGCCAACGTGCCGCCTGGAGAGCAACGGTCGCGCTTCCTGGCCGTGGGATTGGTGGATAACACCGTGCGCATCATCTCCCTGGACCCCTCGGTGAGGCGTTTCCGTGCCCTGCATCCTCCGTCTGCTCTGTGTCCCTCTGTCTCTCTCTCACTCTCTGTCTCTCTCACTCCCTCTGTCCCTCTCTCTCTCCTGCTCTCTCTGCATTTCCCTTCCAGTTTAGTTTCAGAAATACTTTAGGAAGTATGTTTGTAAATATAGTCTTCAGCAGGAAGTGTGTAGAATGGGTATTCGCAGTAACGAGTTATGCAGAATGAAAATAATATGCAACACTTCCAGGAAAGACGATTTCATCTTTTTATGGTTGTGTTTGTACTTGATTTTTGTCAGTGTGCACAGGTTAACTCGTGGTAGGGCTTGAATAATGCTACGCTCACACTCACTGGTCTGGGATAGTTGTTAGTCTGGTCTGACACTGTTACTCGTTTAAATTGGGGTGGGTGGGGGTGGGGGCGGGAGGGGCGGGGCGGAATTCTGCCTCCTCCTCCATCTTTTTGATGAATTTCCTGGGAAAATTCCTGCAGCAAATTCCAGGCAGTTCCTCATGCTCAGTTATCCAGATGAGGTAAAGGATGTGCACTGCGCTGAAATATCCTTGGAATTTTTCTCTGAGTGCTAAAGCAGAGCCCAGAGCAGGAGTGTGCTGGTGCCAGCCCTTTCGGGAGTGGGGGCTGTGGGCGTTTGGGGTTTTTCTCATGCTGCCTGCTCTACGGTGGGGGCGGGACAGGGTGCAGCCAGAGGGCTGCCTGAGGGCAAAGCAATGGGCAGGATGCCAGCATGGGCACTGGATGCCGATGTTAGAATGCGCCAGCAGGGGGCGCTATGGGGCAGTGAGGAGTGTTTCCCTGGGGAGGCACTCACTTGTTGCCCTCCTGTCGCCCTGTATGTGAAACAGGGCTAACCCTTTCTCTCTCTCTCTCTCTCTCTCTCTCTCTCTCTCTCTCTCTCTCTCTCTGTCTGCAGCACTGTCTGCAGCCGCTGAGCATGCAGGCTCTCCCGGCCCAGCCCGAGTCTCTGTGTATCGTGGAGATGGGCGGAGTGGAAAAACAGGACGAGCTCGGAGACAAGGGCTCCATCGGCTTCCTCTACCTGAACATCGGGCTGCAGGTACGCCGTGTGTCTGTGCCTCTGACACACCTGTCTGTCCCTGCTGTCAGTCCCATCTCCGTGGGTCTAACCCTCTAACCCTAACTGCCTCTACTCATGCTAACCCTAACCCTCTCAGACCACCCTAACCCTCAAACCGTTGCATTATGTGGCTCAGACTGAGGTGTGTCTCTGCAGAACGGGGTGCTGCTGCGGACGGTGCTGGACCCTGTGACCGGAGACCTGTCTGACACCCGCACTCGCTACCTGGGGTCACGACCTGTCAAGCTCTTCAGGGTCAGGATGCAGGGGCAGGAGGCTGTAAGTGAACTCTGATTGGCTGGGGATGTTCTCTCTGGCCAGAGCTGGACACATGTTGTGTGTGTTATTGCAGGGACAGCTGTTTGTTACTAGTGTTTCAGCTGGGATTGTGACTCCTGCGGGAGTTGTCCCTGGTGTTCGCTGTGCGGAGCCTCCATGTTGGCTGCATTAGTCATGGCTTTGGACTGAATCCAGTGTGACCTTTACAGCTACAGTTCTCTCCCAGGTCTCTTTCTGCACACTCACTTTGATCTGGAACCTGTGTCCTCTGACCTCTGACCCCTCACCCCTCAGGTGCTGGCTATGTCGAGCCGGTCCTGGCTCAGCTACTCGTACCAGTCCCGTTTCCACCTGACGCCCCTGTCCTATGAGACGCTGGAGTACGCCTCAGGCTTCGCCTCTGAGCAGTGTCCCGAGGGCATCGTGGCCATTTCCACCAACACTCTCAGGTGAGCCCCTGACACGCCGGCACACCTGCCGACATGCTCTCTGGCACACCCCAAACACCTGCTGCTGAGCCAGCCTGGTTCCAGCTCTGCAGTGGGAAAGGGGTGTAATGAGCCAGCCTGGTTCCAGTTCCACAGTGGGAAAGGGGTATAATGAGCCAGCCTGGTTCCAGCTCTGCAGTGGGAAAGGGTACCTGTTAGGTTCTGACACTCCTGGGTGGATACATGCTTTAGTTTCCATTTGAGACAGATGGACGGACAGACAGGTCCACTACAGTCTGCCCAGGTGGGTGTCTTTGAGGACTGGATGGACAGGTAGTTCACGTTTAACTGCCTAACAGGACAAAAGTGAAACGAAAGGTTGGCATGTGAGATGATGCATGTCAGGACAAATGCACTTTCTCTCACACAGACACAGACATACAGACACACACACTAGTTTCCACGTTAGCCGCTTTACGGGAAAGCGCTGGAAGGGAGACAGTGATGTGTGAGAGTGGGCTCTGGGCTCGGGTCTGGGAGCCAGAGGCAGCGTGGCAGACAGAGGCGCGTTTCCTGGCATGACTGCTCTCTTCCCCAGAGCCTCCGTGGCGTGCGTGCGCTCTGAGACGTGAGAGTGTGGAGTGCATTGACCTGTATCAGCTTTAATTTCTGCTTATTTAAGGGCAGGTCGAGACAGCGCAGCAGCAGTCTTGATTAATGTCTGTTAGTAGAGAGTCTTGGCTGATGACATTCTAACCTGAGCCCCCTCTGTGACCCCCTCATCAGGATTTTGGCTCTGGAGAAACTGGGCGCGGTCTTTAACCAGGTGGCCTTCCCCCTGCAATACACGCCGCGCAAGTTTGTGATCCACCCAGAGACCAACAACCTGATCCTGATCGAGACGGACCACAACGCCTACACTGATGCCACCAAGGCCCAGCGCAAACAGCAGATGGCAGAGGTGAGTGGGCGTGGCCTCCGGGGGGCGCTCTCTCCCTCCGCACCTGTTTGAACCGCAGCAGGGAAGTGTGCTGAGGGGAGGGGGGAGGGAGCAACACAGCAGCCAGGGTGCGAGGGGTTAATGTGAGAGAATCTCAGCCCCTGCACACTCACACACTCTCTCTTACTCACACACACACACACACACACACACACACACACACACACACACACACACACTCTCTTACTTACACACACATTCTCTCTCTTACGCACACTCTCACACACTTTCTCTCTCTTACACACACTTTCTCTCTGTTACGCACACACGCGCGGCTTTAATCTGCAGGGCAGACTTGCAGAGCTGAATTAATGGCTTTGCGCAGTCTGGCTTCTATTTTGCTCCCGTCTGAGCCAGTTCTGGAAGGGAAGCAGTGAAGCGGTGTTCAGGCGTGACGCAATGCAGGAGAGCTGCGCGTTAATCCTGTCGGCCGGATGTTGCATCGTATCGGCCGGCTTTCAACCCCAGGTAGCTGTGAATGCTGGGAGCTGTAAAGAGAGAGGAAGGCTTTTGTAAAAATAGTTTGTCTCCACCCCCTTTTTCTGGATCAATTTCAGATTTTTTTTCATTAAATGTTTGTTGATGGGATTTGGGCTGTGTCAGCTGGTTCTGGATCAGAGATTGGGTGTACAGTTTACTCCCATTATGTATGTGGTGTCCATGGCAATGGCTGGGCTGTGTGTGCGTGTGGAGGTGTTGTGGCCTTGCGGTGCGTGTGTGAGTGTGCGTGTGTGTGCGTGCGTGCGTGCGGAGGTGTTGTGGCCTTGCGGCGCGTGCGTGAGTGAGTGCGGAGGTGTTGTGGCCCTGCGGTGGGTGGGGAAACTCGCGCGCAAGGCGAGGGCGTCTGATCTTGTGCTCTGTGGCGCCCCCCGCAGGAGATGGTGGAGGCGGCCGGGGAGGACGAGCGGGAGCTGGCGGCAGAGATGGCGGCTGCCTTCCTGAATGAGAACCTTCCGGAGGCCATCTTTGGAGCGCCCAAAGCCGGGGCGGGCCAGTGGGCCTCGCTGGTGCGCCTCTTCAACCCCATCCAGGGCACCACCCTGGACCAGGTCCAGCTGGAGCAGAACGAGGCTGCCTTCAGGTGGGGAGGGGGAGGGGTGAGGGGAGCGGTGGAAAGCAGATGCTTGTTGTTTAAATCGGTCTCTCCTCCTCATGGCTGACCGCAGTGTGTGACCGCATGTCTCTCCGCAGTGTTGCCGTGTGCCGATTCGCCAGCACTGGTGATGATTGGTACGTGCTTGTGGGCGTAGCCAGGGACATGATCCTCAACCCGCGCTCAGTGGGCGGCGGCTATATCTACACCTATCGGCTGGTTGGGGGCGGAGACAAGCTGGAGTTTGTACACAAGGTGAGTGATAGGGGAGCTGACCAATCCACAGAAGGCAGTGCAGCGTGTGGTCCCTCCCATCTGCTGACGGAATAGGCGCATCCAGACCTGTCACTCAAAGACAGGAACTCTGGGGGAAAAGTGCGGGAAGAGCCAGGGTGCAACTGGCTTTGGAGGTACGGGGTGTGTGGATTATCAGGAGAATCGTTAATCAAGCGGAGTACATTACCGCAGGGAGGTAGAGGGAGAGGTTCCGCTCACAGACACACACCTCCGTTCCGCTGCATAAACAGTGTTTGTGTTTGGTTGCTTAGCAGCCATTCGTATCCAGAGCGACAGGTAGCAGTCTCGCATGCAGTGTGTGTGTGCTGCTGGATTCAGTGTTCAGCGATGTGTAAGATTGCCTTCACAGTGGTTAGATATTGTTGGCTGAATTTCCGTTCTGTCTCTGTTAGATCCCCAGCAGAGGGTTTCTCCCTCGAGCGCAGAATCGGCCTGCCACTGGAAGCTTCATGCTGTGCTTTGCCTTTGGGTGTTTGTCATTCGCAGCTTACTGAACTCATATGAACATCTGAGCGTGGAAACCTCGCCAGAACTGTCGGCCTGTTTTGTATTAGACTTGTTTTGATAAAGAATTGGCAAAGTTGCTGTAATTTAAGCTGTATTCAGTGTTTCCAGTGTCGTGTGCTACAGCAGCCGTGCACACGCATCAGCTGCCTACTGTTTACGCCCAGTTTCAGCAACGTGGTTGTCATTCAATAACACAAAAGGCATTATCATCCCAGTGTTAATTCTGATTGTTTCCAGACAGTACAACTGGTTATGATTGGTCCCGATAAGACTGAGGTAGTGCAAGCCAAGTGCAAACCCTCTTCTCTTTGTGTAATTTTCATTTTGGCTCAGTTGCTTTAAAGATCATAAGCATATTCAGAATGTTTTCGAGTCTCTCCTCACGATCGACTGGGCATGTTGCCGAACCCTCTTTCCTCCCTCCCATAGTCAGTGAGCGTAACATCTTAAAATATCTAATAATAATATTTAAGGAACAGTCCATCGCAAATGCTCATTCGAGCCTCAGTTCAGAGCAGGTACTCCTGCAGTCTGAGCTTGTTGGGATGTTTGCTCTGTATTGTGTCATAAGTTCCCATGTGTGACTGATTGCACCGTGTCTCTGGGGGCTGTGACCCTTGCTGTCTGTCACGCCTCTGCACTGACCTGCTGCTTGGTTCTGATTGGTCGTCTCTCATCACAGACGCCGGTGGAGGACGTGCCCCTGGCGATCGCCCCGTTCAAGGGGCGTGTCCTCGTGGGTGTGGGCAAACTGCTGCGCATCTACGACCTGGGCAAGAAGAAGCTACTCCGCAAGTGCGAGAACAAGGTGAGCCTTTTTACCTGAGAGACCAGGTGAGCCTTTTTACCAGGTGAGCCTTTGTAACTGCCGAGCTCCTGCTGCAAAGCTCTTAGACACTGGGGAGGCAAAGAGATCTTCAGCATGGGGCTTATTGGGGCAGGTCTGCTTCCCAAAATAAACACCCTAAAAACAGCGGGGGAGGGCAGTGCGGGCACGCACCCAAGCGGAGAGCGCAGTGAGTGCCAGGAGAGCGGTTTCCATGGCAGTGCCAGGGTCACCGTTTCGTCTGGAGTGCCTCGCGGCCTCTGCCAATGATTTATTGGGTGATACAGCTCTGGTCACCTGGTGAGCGGGTCTTGGCAGAGTGTCTGTGGCTTTCTCCCTTTTAATGGCTTTTATCGCACAAAGGTTCTCTGAAGTATTTACAGTAAATCCTGTAGGATTAACTTCATTATCTGTACAAACAACCTGCCCAGACTGCCGGCCAGGTGAAGCCGTCTCATCCAGAGCAGAGAGTCAGTGAACCGTCAGCCAAAGGCTTACTCACCCAGTTGGTTCAGGCGACTGTTTCACTGACTTGGTTCAGTTTGTGGCCTCGGGTGCAGGGGTGGGTGTGTAATGTGTGTTTCTCTGCTGTTCAGGGCCATTGTGGGCTCCAAGAGGAACTGCTGGGTTAATAAGAATGAATTGCAATAAACCAGTTTCCCTTTTTGCATAATGCTATCTCATTGCAGGGCATACGGTGTGTTTGCAGTTGAATGTATACACTTATTTGGTGGATGTGTGTGTGCATATAATATTCTAACATTGTGATTCCATGTATGGCTTTCGCTTGTGTTGCTCTCTGCCTCACTTGTAAGTCGCTTTGGATAAAATGAATACATGTAAACATATCTGCACACCTGTGAACACCTGCTGTCTCTGCAGCACGTGCCCAACCTGGTGACAGGTATCCACACGGTGGGACAGCGCGTCATCGTGTCGGACGTGCAGGAGAGCCTGTTCTGGATCCGCTACAAGCGCAACGAGAACCAGCTCATCATCTTCGCGGACGACACGCACCCGCGCTGGGTCACCACCGCCTGCCTGCTGGACTACGACACCATGGCGTCCGCCGACAAGTTCGGCAACATCAGCATCGTACGTGTGCCGTCGCCACGCCGTCCGCGGTCACACCCCTGCTTCCCGTTTCGCTGGGTCGGCGTGGGCGGGGCAGGGGCGTGGCCTGTAGCCTCCCGCCTCTGAGCGGAGCCGAGGTTTGCCGATGCTAGAACAGCAGGTTGCTGTGGAGGCGGTGATGGGGGGGAGGAGGGGGCAGTGTGTCCTGTGGGAAGTGAGAGCGGCAGGCTCATTCAGTGCAGAAGCAGACCAGCCCACTGAAGGTCTCCTGTCCAGCAGACTCAGGGGAATCTTTGGAGTTTTTAAAAATCCAGCAACATGGAGCTCATATGGTTACACCACAGAGATGTTCCTTGTGATGCGAGACTTGTAGCAAGTTTCACGGCTCCTTGTCACTCTGAGTGAGTGGGTAGGTCCCGTAGCCCTGAGCAACCCAGCCAAGTCTGACGAGTTTTTGATGGACTTCATGCTGCTTTTTCCCTCATGACTGAAAACACGGTGCGCATGCATTATGTGATTAAGGTTGTTGCTGTATAAACAGCAGCTTTCTGCCTGCCTGTAAACAGATTATGACTGGCCTGCTTTAGCGCTCGCATTGGGCCGGGAGCAGCCGGCTCCGTCCTGCAGGGGTGTGGCCCCCAGACGAGCTGCACAGTCACTGTGGTCACCGAAGGTCCCGCGGCTCTCGCTGTTTCGGGGTTTTCCCAGTGACTGCTGTCTAATATCACCCCGGTGTGAGAGGCTAATGGAGCCCCTTCCATCCCTGAGACTTTGTATGGTAGACTTTACGCTGAGAACTCTGGGAAATGTAGTGACTCTGGAATGTGCTGACCCCCCAGGTCCGCCTGCCACCCAACACCAGCGATGATGTGGACGAGGACCCCACCGGGAACAAGGCATTGTGGGATAGGGGGCTACTCAATGGTGCCTCACAAAAGGTAAGAGATGCCTCACCTGTGTGTATGTGTGCGTGTGCGCGTGGTTCAGTATGTGTGTACGCATGTGAGTGAGTGAGAGAGAGGCCAAGAGATTTGTGGTTTGTGTATGCGCTTGTGGGAGATTGTGTGTGTGTGTGTGTATGGGAGTTGCCCGCTCTTTGGATCTTTCCCAGGGTCTGCATTCACACCCACAGCTGTTTAATGAAAGTGCGGTTTAAGCAGAGAGGGAGACAGTGAGGTGGGGAAGGGGACTTTCCCACAGGACTCGGCTGCTTCAGCCTCGAACAGTAGGCTTTGTGCAGGATCTATGGATAAGATTATATACAGACTTTCTACAGGACCAAAAATATTAAGCATTTACGCCTATATAACTTCTGCATCATCAAAATTCATATTTTGTCATCTTTGGATTATGTGAACGTACTTCCTTTAAGTTAAGAAATTGAAAAATTCTCATAGAAAATGATGGAATTTTCACTGTTTGAATTTAAATTCAGAGATTCAGGCTGGGGTGATGGTGCATGACAACAGAGCTCAGCCAGGCTTCACACTGCACTATCTCTGAGTCCTGCTCATTTGGGGGGCTGTAGAAGGAGGGGGCATGACATGCTTAATACCTCACTGCGCTCAGAGGACCAGTCAACGGGCGAGATTCTCGCCGAGTTCGTTATTTTCAGGTTGCCTCCTTCCTAGTGTTTCTCACAGCTAGTGTTTAGCATTGCGGAGATCCCTGATGCAATCACCCCTCCACCCCACCCCAGTGTGTTTATGTATTCAGAGCGGTTTAACCACAGAGACCAAAACATTCATTTTGCAACCATTAAATTTGCACAAATTGTTTTCAGATTCCTGCAAAAGAGAAATAATTGTGCATGTGAGAATTCCCTGAATTGCTTTGACAGTCAGACTGATTTGCGTAATAATTTAAAATGCAGTTTGTCTGTGTTGAGTAGAAACAGTAAAACGTCCTGTTGGGCAGGGACAGGATGGAGGCAGGAATGCCATCAGTTCCATCCTGCCAGCAGCTGCTCTTTCCTGGTGAATGATTGTAAGGAGTGACTGAGGTGAACCAGGCAATGGTTTAAAGCACCTTGCAGAATTCTGTGTTCTTGTCCAACCCTGCTCCACTCTCCTGAAGGGGCAGGGTTTGCTGCAGGTCTGTCTGTCCTTCCATCCATCTTCTGACTGGTTCCTTCTTCCTCTCCAGGCTGAGGTGATCATGAACTACCATGTCGGGGAGACTGTCCTCTCTCTGCAGAAGACCACGCTGATCCCCGGGGGGTCCGAGTCCCTGGTCTACACCACACTCTCCGGGGGCATTGGCATCCTGGTGCCCTTCACTTCCCAT
>CM032885.1:37758258-37763258 GCA_019176425.1 Megalops atlanticus
TGCGGCTGGAATCCCCCTTCTCCAAAGTTTCCAGACCCAAATGCCCCTGTCTTGGTCGTCTCCATAATAACTTGCAGATTTGTTGTTTTTTTTTTTTTTTACTGCGGGATCATGTACGTTTATGACGAAGAGGGGAAATCGTCTGACGTTACTGCACTTTAATTCGCCATTCTTCCGCCATGCAGATTGATCGTTATCTGGAGGAGATGCGCTCCCGTTTGCGAGACCGACCTGCCTGGGCCTGACCTGGCTGATCACCACTCTAGGCATCTTAATCCAAACCAGCTCCAGTCCTGTTCGCAACAGGGACATTTGTAACTGCTTGCCGCGAGCGCTTCACAGAAATAGACATTTAACCTCCCGGCCAACCATTCTTCCCTCTCCGAACCATCTGTCCCTGAGTGCAGCATTCCTGTTCACCTCAAGACCGAGGTAGGGGGACGGAAGAAAGGAGGAGGCCGCTGCGGCGGTCAGCGGGGGCGTCTGCGGCCGGACAGGCTGGTACCTCTGAGCGTGAGAGTGCGCGAGCGCGCAGAGCAGACGGCGCGAGCGGCAGAGGACGTGGTTTTGCCCGAGTGCGCGTGGGCCCTCTGACTCTGCACTGCGGGGCATGACATGTCTGCACGTCAATTTACTGCCTGCAGTGACACATTGCTGCGGTCTCCGGGCTCTCTGTGCCTCCAGCGGTTATGAATCAAAATGATGGCATGGTTTGTCCATTGTAGCCATTGCTTAAATTACTTCGCCAGACACCTCACTTTTGGAATAATTTAATTGAAAGAATTGACTGCGGAGAAAACGAGATTAGCATCGCCGTCGTTGGGAAATAGTATTATACCACTTTAATTTCTTGTTACTTTAAGACGGTTACTGGTGGCTTTGCAGGATGAAAAACAAGTGCTTATTCATGCAACAGCCACGGGGAGGGTGTGAATAGTCACCCTCGAAAGTGAAAGTAAAAAATGATCTTTTGATCAACCGTACATTCACCGTGTTGTCGACGAGACCTGTGCGAGCACGAGGCCACACTTGTAACATTAGGTGAGTAAGGGGGCAGCTGACCGCACACAGCGCGAGGGGGCGAGCAGCGTGGAGAGGCGGAGTTTTCATCTACGGGAAATTCCACATTTTTCGTTAGATTTTGCACTGGAAGAGGGGAGGGGGTTCCTTTACGAGTATCCTCCGATGCGCGTCAACACTAATGACAGAATATTCTGTCAGTGTCCGTGTGCGTGGGTCCGGGAAGGGCACGTCCGCGTGTTAAGTCTTTAGATCGGTCGGTTAGGTGTTTATTCGCGCGCTGAGGATGGCTCCAAACAGGAAAATCCAGCATTGAGAGGTGCGTATGTCTCCGTTTCTTCGCTTGTCTCTCAGGTGTAAGCTTACAGGTGTTCGTCCAGCGCGTGTCCTTGCAGCCGCGAGTCCGAGAGGTGACAAGTTCTCGTGCGGGACTGTCTGCGCGAGCGTCTTTCCTGCTCATTTCTTCGTTTACGACGCTGCGATTCTCTTCAATTTTTAATAACAGTAAAATCGGTGTGTAGGCATGTTTCAAACAAGTTAAACATTAGAAAAAAATGTTTCCCACACATTCTCATACCATGTAGGTGCTTATCTAATGTCAACTAAGCAGTGCTTTACTTTATTACGAATTTGAGTCTGTACTGCCACTGAAAGTGCAGTTTCACTGCCGAGATCTTGGCAGTCTGACCAGCGGAGCTGTTGACTTTCGTGTTTTTTTGGAAAAAACAAACTGTACGGTAGACTCCTTATTCCTGTTTTTAACAGACGTTACACGAAATACGCCTTATCGTCAGGTGCTTTAAAAAACAATGTCAACGCTACATAAATCCATAATCCGTCAAATAAAAAAATTCACGGTCATGCTAGAACATGAACTGGTATCATGCTGATTGGTCAATGTGATTATTCTTTTCTCTTTGATGATTTAAGTATTTATGTTCAAAATTAATTTAGGCAGTGCCTGACTTTTTCCTTTGTCCATTCATTTAGCCTGTTGCCTGATCATGAATAGGCTACATGTTTTCACACTTTATAAAAGAGCTTGTCCAATACTCCGCATTACTGGTTCCTACCTGCATTTCTGAATGAATTTCAGCCCCTTCGTCTGCTGCGTATTTCTAATCCAATTACTGTATTAACTACAGACGGACAGAGCTTCCATACAGCTGCGTTTTAACGGGCTAACAAACTGCGGCCGAGGAGGAATATAGCGGAGGCAGAGCGCGCTCCCGAATCCCCGCGTCCGCCCGGAGCCCCGCGTCCGCCCGGAGCGCTCCTTCAGACCGGTGAGTCATTCACATCTAACTAACCCTTAGCTGCCCAGCTGTGCGGCACAGGAATGTGTGTAAAACTCCACGTGGTTTCTGATATTACAGAACTCTCCGCTGCTTGGCGTTTACACCTGGGTCGTTAACCAAGTGCCGAAATCTTCCGCCTCTTTTTTTTTATAATGCTAATCGTGATTAGAAGCTCAAGTTCTTACGTAAGGGCTGTATTTAAAGCGTGTGAACCATGACGCCCGCCACCAACGATTTAACTGTCCTGCCAGATTAGCAAAAAAAGAACTACACATCTGGTCTTCTAACCTTGCACACCTGCACCAAAAAACGAGCGAAGGAATAAAAGAAAGCAACCGTGCAGCTCGCAGGGGTGTGTTTATGGGTGCAGGAGAGGAGAATGTGTGACCGCTCGTGACCTCCGGCAGTCAGGGAAAGGGCTGTGAGTCAAGGTCACCAGCCCGTGTGAGCCGAGTCCATCTGTGCGGTACAGAACCGGCGGTACTCCTGCTCCTGATTCATTCGCTGGTTTTGGGGTTTACCCGCGACGGACCCTGTCTGCTCTCACTCAGCTGGACGTGGGCAGCAGTGTGGGGTAGCGGTAAGGAGCAGGGCTGGTAACCGTAAGGTTGCTGGATTGATTTCCCACTGAGGCACTGCAGTTGCACCCCTGGACAAGGTCCCTAAACCCACAATTACCTCTGTAAACATCCAGCTGTATAAACTGATAAAATTGTAAACTGTGTAAGTTGCTCTGGATAAGAGTGTCTGCTAAATGAGAATAATGTAATGTGTATACTGTGTTTACAGTAGACTAAAACACTGCAGCCATAGAGTCATGATATGGACAGCACCCGTGTCTCCTCCTGAACACAGAAACAGCTCGTTGCTGTCTAAAAAAGTGGGGAAAAAAACAGTGCCATGCAGTGTGTATAATATTGTAATGTCATCCTATATAATTTAACATTACAGGCCTGGGGCAAGAGTGTAATGCTGTCTGTGTTTGCTCTGTTACAGGCGTTAGGTGAGAGTGTAATGCTGTCTGTGTTTGCTGCGTTACAGGCCTGGTACGAGAGTGAGTTTTGGGAGTGAAAGGGGGACTGGGACTCCTGCCGTGTTCCAGGACAGTTTGTGCTCAGCACCATGACCTGTTCTGCTGCCTGCCTCGTGGGATTGCTGTTGGGTAAGACACTGCCCGTGCCTGCAGGGGGTCGCAGTAACCCCACTTCCATCCCCCACAACACAGCTGACAGAGGGAGAAATCCAGGGGGGACGCTGGGAAGGCGACCTCTTGTTCCCGGCTGTGTGGGTGTGTGTGTGGGATCAGCCTGGGGGGGGGACGTCTGGCCTGCAGGAAGCGGAGACACTGATTACTCTAACGGATGGAGTTCTGCTATTTATAGCTGAGTTTGTAAATGGCGCCGGTGCCGTGAGGGCTGCGCTCACGCTGAGTGAGTGTGACGCAGGTACGGCCCCCTGGCTCACCTGCGCCATGCTGCTGCTGCTGCTGCTGCTGCTGCTCTCCCATAAAGCCAATAAGCACACGCCCTGTGTCTGACTGATGGATTAACATGGGAAGGTTGCCAGGTATGAAAGAGAATCCTGATAAGACAGCATTTCATCTTGTATAAGGAACACCCCCTTCCTTCAGGGTGTCTTTGAGGTGTTTGTGTGGCGGGAGTATGATGTCATTCTGTGCTGACTTTGGATCAGTGTTCTGACATGAGTCAGGCCTCTTTGCCATGAATAGCAGAGAACCCACTGACAGCAGTGCGGTTTCAGGCAGAGCTGCAGTCAGACCTCTCTTCAAAGCGTCTGTAGTGCTGCCAATATGCGCATTGTTCTACTGCATCTCTGATCACACTGTGGCCTCTGAGTTTTCGGAGGGTCTTTGTGCAGTGTGGAATTATGGGATGGGGTTAAGACAGTGCAGAGGCATAGCCGGGATTTTTTGGCTCATTTCTGTGTGGGTCACTGGGGTCTGACTTTGATGGATTTGGGATTCTGGGTGTTGGATATGTGCTTCAGGGGCTGGAGGTTAGCGAAGCTCAGCTCCATGCAGAGACAGACCTCTGCTGTGACATCATCCTCAGAGTTCATACATCACCAAGTATGAAAAATACTAACTAAATAAATAGAGTGTATTGAAACAAATAAATAAATACAATTATATATTTTATAACAGTAGATACCCAGCTTAACACATACATATAAAAGGTACATTTGATGAACTGTAAGTTTTGTATATGGACATACTGATTTAATGAATTCATTTGTGTGGCCCCATGGCAGTGAATGTGTAAGACTGGCCTTTAACACCACGTTCTGTGACCACATTTGCTTCTCAGAAATGACACCCCAGGGGGTGGGTCCTGGTATAAATAGCCTGAGCCTCTGTGGGTCTGCATGGGCATGTCTCTGTCAGCTGGTGTTGGCTTTCATGGACCTTTTAACTTCTTTGGTTACATATTTTCCTTCCTGCAGTGTTGCATGGACCTCTAGAGGTACCTGCAGAAACACAGAAGCGTCTCAGACTGATGATGTCACACAGCATGGAGTGGCTGCCTTTAGGGAGTTTTGAAAACGTGTTTGAAATGCAACAGCAGCCTCATTTAGACATTAATATTGGCATGTTGGAAATGACGTCTGTGTAACGAAACACACGCGGAGGAGGGAGGATGATAGGCAGGAGAGGAGCCGGCG
>CM032885.1:37768258-37795758 GCA_019176425.1 Megalops atlanticus
TCTCCAGGATAATACCCATTGTGAATGCTTCTAAAATAAAATCAATTATACATTTTATTATAAGTATTAGAAGTAATTACTTTTAGAAAGATGTGTGATGTCCTTCAGACCTGCTCAGGGATGGCTGTCTCGGGTGGGAGGTGGACGGGGCTCAGGAGGCTGTCCTCCCGGCAGGGACATGCAGGACAGCCACGTGACTGCAGCTCCTCCAGAGGCTGTGTGGGTCTGACAGGCCCTGTCCCTGTAGCAGAAGCCTGTTCCACAACCAGTCTTTTGAGAGGAGGGTTCGTTTGGCCACAGTCCCTGGTCTGTGTTTCCTTCAGCATGTAGCTAACAGGGATGTCTGAGGTGAGGACAAAGGAAAGTTGTACTTTATATGGTTTTAAAAAGTGTCCTTGGTTTTACCGGTATTAACAAAAATAATATTACGGAAATGTTTTTACACTAAGAATGGCGTGTGTTCAAAGTGCATCTAACAAAAGGGCATGAAAACAGGACACTGCTGACCACACTGGAACATGCGTCAGTGCCAAAGCTAACACTCATTATAAAAGAAAAGAGGGACAGTCATACGGACGAAGCCATTCCAAATTAAGCACATACATAATGTGCTCTCCAAATCCGAAATGAGTCAAAGTGATAATAAATAATAAAAAGAAATCTGAGAATAAACACTGCATTCAAAAGCGAACTGAAATGCAAAAGGGCTGGCGATAAATGCTACTATAGAAAACTTCAATATCCATATATGTATTTATTAATCTCATAATTTAATTATTTGTGTATACCGCGCAACTCAGGAAGATTATAATGAAGTAGGCACAGGTCTGAGCGCTAGCTGTGGTTGGTCGAGCTGTTTGTCCCTATCAGCGCTCCGTAGTTCGCACTGCCTGTTTTTCACCCGATCTGACGCAAGCACAGTCAGTCTCTGTCCGAGGTTGCGTCGTCCTGTATTGAGGGTAGAAAGTTTTCTTACACCTTCAAACATGGCGAGCAATAGCGGTATCCGGATCCCGAGCCGCCTGCCCCTGCTGCTGACCCACGAAGGGGTGCTGTTACCCGGCTCCACCATGCGGATCAGCGTGGACACGGCGCGCAACATGCAGCTGGTGAAGAGCAGGCTACTGAAGGGGACCTCGCTGAAAAGCACCATCATCGGGGTGATCCCCAACACCCGGGACCCCGAGCAAGAAGCCGAGGACCTGCCCGCCTTACACAGGTGAGATCACGGCATGACAGCCAGCGAGCTGTCTGTTGCACTAATCACAGGGGCTACAGCTAGCTTAGCTACCTACTTAAATAAAAGTGTGTGTAAGTGGATGTCTACGTCTCTATCTAGCTGTATTTTCTAACTGAATAACCACGTCTTATATGAAATATAATTCATCACCAAACAAGTATAATTGGTGCGATTGTGCTATAGGCTGCTAACTAGATTTTAACTGTTGGACAGGAATAGTATGATAGCCAGCGTTAGGTAACCTGGCTAAAAAGTTTCTGCATCTGCATCGGTGCATTGTTTACTCATTTGTCTTTTCATATTTGACTGAATTAACTGAACGTGTACAAGCATAAAATCTGCAGAGCGGACTTTTGCTTGTTTGGAATAAAGAGAATCGTATCGTCGGTAAGTAGCGCTTTAAAGTTGTTTCTAAAAGGTACCTTTCTGGAAAGGTCTGCGGGGCCCAGGCGGACTTTAACCCTGTGTGCGGCGGTGCGTGTTTAAGGTCGCTGCAGTTGGGCACAGAGACACGCTTTTGTAATCCTGACCCCTGTGAATGTTTACACTCCAGCAGATTCAGAGATGGCACAAGCTTAACTGTTATTTCCCGAGCCTGTTTTGTTCGCTACGTTAAAATGTCAACACTCTCCTCAGCCGATGTGCTGGTCTTCCTACCTCTCCCTCCTTTCACGGCTGCTTCCTCTTCCTCCTCTCCATCCCTGAGCGCCGCTCGGCGTTAAGCTCCCTCGTTTCGCGTTATGTTCAGGTCTGGTGAAGAGTAATGGATCCAGTGAACTTCTGTTTAGATGGTGTAACTTTTTAAGCTCTCAGTAGTATTACATCCAAAGTCCCTGCCATTGTTCAGTTAGAAAAAGACACTGCTGCTATTCACAGGACAAATCATTTGGAATTTTAAGAGTAAACTGAAGTGAAGTGTTTGGTGTTTGAGAGCAAGGCCTGTACTGATGAGAAAGCTAATGTATTTCTGTTATATTCACAGAAGCTACTGCATGGATTTCTGCAGCTGTGGTTTTTGTTGCTTGTCATGGTCAGAGTTGGTCTATGTGATGTCAACAGAAATTATGAATTGGCTGAGATATTTGATTGTGTGATGCAGTGTAACGCAGTGGTAAGGAGCAGCGCTCTTTACCAAAAGGTTGCAGTTTCAGTTCCCCCGGCACACTGCTGCCCTATCCTTGGGCCATCAGTGTGTGAGGGTTCCCGGTGCGGGGTGTTGGTTTAACGCCCTGTCTCTCCCTCTCTCTCTCTCCCTCTCTCTCTCCCTCTCTCTCTCTCTCTCCCCCCCTCTCTCTCTCCCCCCCTCTCTCTCTCTCTCTCTCCCTCTCTCTCTCTCTCTCTCTCTCTCTCTCCCCTCCCCCTCCCTCTCCCTCTCCCTCTCCCTCTCTCTCTCTCTCTCTCTCAGCATTGGTGTGGCGGGGTTGGCGGTGCAGGTAGTGGGGAGTAACTGGCCGAAGCCTCACTACACCCTGCTGATCACCGGACTGTGTCGCTTCCGCGTGACGCAGCTGCTGAAGGAACGGCCCTTCCCTGTGGCCGAGGTGGAGCAGCTGGACAAGCTGGAGCAGTACACCAGCGCAGACGCAGACGCAGGCGCAGGCGCAGACGTAGACGCGGCCGGAGAGCTGGGGGAGCTGTCCCAGAGGTTCTACCAGACCGCTGTGCAGGTGTGTGCACCTGCGCGACAGCAGCTGCGGCAGAGAGGGAGGGAGGTGTTTAGGGTTAGGGTGAGGGTTATGGAACTGGATTGGGAGTTTGGCAGGACAGGGGTCTTTACTGCAGTGACAGGGACAACAGCTCGTTTTTTTGTGTGTGTGTGTGCGTTCGTGTGTGTGTGCGTGCGTGTGTGTGTGTAGCTGTGAGTTGTAGTGGTTACAGAATGCATTTCATCTCTCTTTCTCTCCTTTCCTGTATCCTTTCATCCTCACTCTCTCTGTTGCTGTGACTCCGCCTCTCTCCTCAGCTGGTTGGCATGTTGGACATGTCTGTCCCAGTGGTTGCTAAGTTACGGCGCCTGCTCGACAGTCTGCCCAGAGAGACACTGCCGGATGTTATTACTGCCATGATCCGCACATCTAACCAGGAGAAGCTCCAGGTACAGCTGTCTGTGTGCATGTGTGTGTGTGTATGTAGGTTCTGAGTGCAGCGTGTGTGTGTGTGTGAGTGTGTGTGTGAGTGTGTGTGTGCGTGTACGTTCTGAGTGCTGTGTGTGTGTGTGTGTGTGTGTGCGTGCGTGTACGTTCTGAGTGCAGTGTGTGTGTGTGTGTGTATGTAGGTTCCGAGTGCAGTGTGTGTGTGTGTGTGTGTGTGTGTAGGTTCTGAGTGCAGCGTGTGTGTGTGTGTGTGCGTGTACGTTCTGAGTGCAGTGTGTGTGTGTGTGTGCGTTCTGAGTTCTGAGTGCAGTGTGTGTGTGTGTGTGTGTGTGTGTGTGTGTGTGTGTGTGTGGTTCTGAGTGCAGCGTGTGTGTGTGCGTGTACGTTCTGAGTGCAGTGTGTGTGTGTGTGTGTGCAGGTTCTGAGTGCAGTGTGTGTGTGTGTGTAGGTTCTGAGTGCAGTGTGTGTGTGTGTGTGTGTGTAGGTTCTGAGTGCAGCATGTGTGTGTGTTCTGAGTGCAGCATGTGTGTGTGTGCGTGTACGTTCTGAGTGCAGTGTGTGTGAGTGTGTAGGTTCTGAGTGCAGCGTGTGTGTGTGTGCGTGTACGTTCTGAGTGCAGTGTGTGTGTGTGTGTAGGTTCTGAGTGCAGCGTGTGTGTGTGTGCGTGTACGTTCTGAGTGCAGTGTGTGTGAGTGTGTAGGTTCTGAGTGCAGTGTGTGTGTGTGTGTGTAGGTTCTGAGTGCAGCATGTGTGTGTGTGCGTGCAGTGTGTGTTCTGAGTGCAGTGTGTGTGTGTGTGTGTGTGTGTGTGTAGGTTCTGAGTGCAGTGTGTGTGTGTGTGTGTGTGTGTGTGTGTGTGTGTGTGTGTGTGCAGGTTCTGAGTGCAGTGTGTGTGTGTGTGTGTGTGTGGTTCTGAGTGCAGTTCTGTGTGTGTGTGTGTGTGTGTACGTTCTGAGTGCAGTGTGTGTGTGCGTGTACATTCTGAGTGCAGTGTGTGTGTGTGTGTGTGTGTGTGTGTGTGTGTGTGTGTGTGCAGGTTCTGAGTGCAGTGTGTGTGTGTGTGTGTGTGTAGGTTCTGAGCGCAGTGTGTATGTGCAGGTTCTGGACGCAGTGGGTCTGGAGGAGCGCTTCAGGAAGACTCTGCCTCTGCTGACCCGACAGATCGAAGGCCTCAAACTGCTGCAGAAAACACGCAAACCACGACCTGACGATGACAAGAGGGTACGTGCCTCTGTGACCTCTGACCCTGAGTGAGGATTGGTTCTGTGGGTTGGCCCCTTCACTCCCTCTCTCCTCCTGCAGGTGCTGGCGGTACGGAGGGGGGGAGTGTTTCCAGGACGTCAGTTTGCCCTGGAGGATGAGGGTGAGGAAGAGGATGGTGATGATACAGCTGTGTTGGAGAGGAAGGTCAGACTGGCCAACATGCCGGAGCCAGCACTGCGGGTGTGCCTCAAGGAGCTCAAACGGTCCGTCCGTCCGTCTGCCCGTCCATCTGTCTGCCCGCCCATCCGTCCGTCTGTCTGTCTGTCCCTCCTGTAGGGACACCACAGGAGTGTACTTCTCTGCTCACAAACCACAGATGCAGCAGCATCTTTCAGCCGTCTGAGCTGTTACAGCAAAAAGCAGTATCATACTACAGCTTCATCACTGTTAGTCTCTTTCATAAATTGTTTAAAACAGGGTCAATGCTCTGAAACACAGGCTAACAACCCCCCCCCCCCATAGGCTAAAGAAGATGCCACAGTCCATGCCAGAATTCGCCCTCACCAGAAACTACCTGGAGCTGATGGTGGAGCTGCCCTGGAGCAAGTCTACTACAGGTAACGCTCACCTGACCTGAGCACCAAAACACACAGTCCCACACTTGCACACACACGTGCACATACATGACATTACATAACACTACATTACATTCTTGTCATTTAGCAGGTGCTCTTTTACAGAGTGACTTACAGATCTTACAAGTTTTACATGTTATCCATTTACACAGATAGATATTTACTGAGGCAATTGTGGGTTAAGTACAGCAGCAGTGTCCCAGCGAGGAATTGAAAATTTGCTGATTTAAATGTACTGTTTAAATGTAAAAATTGTAACCTGTGTAAGTCATTTTGGATAAGATGGTCTGCTAAATGACAGTAATGTAATGTAATGTACTTAAAACTTTTGATGACGTTACAGGCCACTGCCACCAGGGGGAGCCCAGCACTGCTTTTTCTCTCCAGCTGTACAGTAGAGCTCAGCTGTGTGGCGAAGGCAGATGGTGGAGCTCTCATTCACTGCATGTGCGCACCTACACACACACACACACACTCACCTTCACACTTACACACACAGATACAGACACAAACACACATACGCACACACACACACACACACACACACACACACACACACACACACACACACACTCACCTTCACACTTACACACACAGATACAGACACAAACACACATACGCTCACACACACACACACACACACACACACACACACACACACACACACATACACACACACGCACCTTCACACTCACACACAGACACAGAAACACACACTCATTCTCACACACTCAGTCACAACTTGGGTGCCTTTCATGTTGACACACTTGCTCTTGTAGCATCAGCTCGGCTGGAGTGACAGGGAACACACCTGCCGGTGAACACAGGTGGGGTGAACGGCACTTTACCTTCAGCAAGGGGAATAAATAATATACCAAACCCAAAACGCATGTGGAAATACACTTAAGATTTCATAAACTATTTCAAGCACATTAGTGTGTGGGGCGTTTTACATGTGGTCCATGTCAGCACGGCACACCAGTATTACTGCACTTCCACATCACTCCTTGTACACACACCTGCATGCCCTGCATTACCGTGCACCTGCAGACACCTGCATTATACACTCAAGCCAGCATCACACCCAGCCACACAGCACACACTAATGCACATTACTGATGGGGGGCGCTGTTGAGTCGGCAGGAGAAAGGAAAGCAAAATCAGTGTGTGTATTTGGCCTGCACACAAACAGGCTCCCAAAGAGCCCTGCCCTACGCCCCACCCCACCCAAAACCCCACCCCACCCTAAACCCCGCCCAGCCTGAAACCCCGCCCACCCTAAACCCCGCCCAGCCCTAAACCCCGCCCACCGTAAACTCCACCCTAATCGGGTCTCGGCCCCACCCTCTGCAGACTGCCTGGACATCCGTGCGGCGCGGGTGCTGCTGGACAGCGATCACTACGCCATGGAGAAGCTGAAGCGCCGTGTGCTGGAGTACCTGGCCGTGCGGCAGCTCAAACGGGCCCTCAAGGGCCCCATCCTCTGCTTCGTGGGGCCACCGGGCGTGGGCAAGACCAGCGTGGGCCGTTCCATCGCTCGAACCCTCGGCCGAGAGTTCCACCGCATCGCCCTGGGCGGAGTCTGCGATCAGTCCGACATCCGCGGCCACAGGTGTGGGGGGGCAGGGGGGGGGAGTGCAGGCGGTATGTTTCCGGATAAGACCGCTGTGTGTGTGTGTGTGTGTGTGTGTTGGAGGTGATGGTTGTGTCTCCTCCCTCAGTGGTTTAAAGTCATAGTGGCTGACAGGCGGGGTAATTCAGTGGGGTAATTACATCAGTGCTGATCTCTCCTCTAATTATGGAGAATCTGCTGTTTCTGCTGTCGAGCGTTCAGGCCACAGCTGTGTGGGATGGGCTTTATTGCTGCGGTGATTGCTGCAGGTGTGTCTGTTCTAAACCTGTCCTCTCTCTCCCTCCATCCCTCCCTCTTCCTGACCATCCTCCCCTCTTTCCCCCCTCCCTCCCTCCTCCTGAACTCAGTTCAGTGCAGTTGCACTCTATTTTTGTGACAGCATTTCTGTTCCTAAAGCATTTGTAAAATGTATGACATTAAAAACAAGTCATAGAAATTGCTAAAGAAAAATGATATTACGAGATAAGAATAATAACTACAGTAACACCAATAAAACATTTTAGTAATGATCACCATTATATGACTACTATTGATAACAAGATCAACAAGAATAACAGTAACAATGACTCACTCATTTATCATAGAGATTGGCAGATTTATGATGTTAGATATTAAATATTTTTGTCTTTGCTTTGTGGCTGGCATTCGCGCACTGTGCTAGCTGCATTGCTGTTTTCCTCCTCCTCTCCTAACCACAATTTCATTTTTTCAGTCTGGCAGAGTCATGAAATGTGGTGTTTTGTTCTTAAAGTTTGGGGTTGGGTGGGGGTGTAGCTCTAATTAATATTTTGGGCAGGAGAGTAGGAAGTGTTCTTCTGTTTAGACTTCTCCTGCTTCACACTGGTTGCAGTCTGTTTTCTCTTTTTATGGCACCCTGTTTCCTTTGACTGTGGTCACTGAGTCTGTACATTGTTAAAATCCTCTCCCCCAGGCGTACGTATGTGGGCAGTATGCCAGGTCGCATCATTAATGGGTTGAAGACGGTGGGTGTGAACAACCCGGTGTTCCTGCTGGACGAGGTGGACAAACTGGGCAAGAGCCTGCAGGGGGACCCTGCTGCCGCCCTGCTGGAGGTGAGTGGAACTGCAGGGAGCAGACGCTGAGATGGACATGATTAGCAGTGTATGTACTGTCCTGTGAATACAGAACTGCTGAGACAGGCAGCTGAGGGAAGGTTGGAAGGAACAGCTGTGTGTGCACTAGAGGAGGAGGAGGAGGAGGAGGAGGAGTGTGAAAGGGGGCAGAGACTGTGGCAGAGTGAGAGGGATACGAGCTGAGTTCAGTAAAACACTCAGGGTGGGGGGCAGAGGGTAGAGAGCCAGGTGCAGTCAGATGTGTGTGGGTGTGGTCAGGGATGATGGAACACTGATAATCAGGCTGTATGATTGGTGAGGTGAGTTCTGGCCCCTCCCCCAGCTCGCCCCCAGGGGCCTTACCTGTCACACCTCACCTGTATGCACATGTAATACTCCCACACGTACACATACTCACACACACACTCATTCGCTCACACAAACTCTCTCTCTCACACACATACACCCACCAGCTCACTTTCACATTCACACACTCACACTCACACACACGCATATAACCATATACTCACATACTGTCACACTCCCTCTCTGCTGTTGGGCTGTTTTTTTTCTTCTTTAATCCTCCTATCTGATGACGTTTATCAATAGTGTTTCTGGCTCTCTGAAAGATCCACAGGGGGGTTTGGGGGGGGTGGGTTTGGGGGTGGGTGGAATGTCCCTGCTAAAGTGCTGAAAGGCATCTCTCTCGCTCGTCTCCCTCACTGTGGAAACGGATAAACGGGTCAGTCAGTGATGAGGCTGCTTCTGTCTCTCGGCAGGTTCTGGACCCAGAGCAGAACCACAGCTTCACTGATCATTACCTCAATGTGGCCTTTGACCTCTCCCAAGTCCTCTTCATCGCCACGGCAAACACCACGGCAACCATCCCCCCTGCGCTGCTGGACAGGATGGAGGTGCTGCAGGTGCCAGGTGAGGCGGGTGCAGTGAGTGGGTGTGTGTGTGTGTGTGTGTGTGTGTGTGTGTGTGTGTGTGTGTGTGTGTGTACTGAGTGTGTGTGTTCTGTGCTGCAGGCTACACGCAGGAGGAGAAGGTGGAGATCGCTCACCGGCACCTGATCCCCCAGCAGCTGGAGCAGCACGGCCTCACACCCCAACAGCTGCAGATCCCCCAACACACCACTCAGAACATCATCAGCAGGTACACGCACACGCACACACACACACACACACACACACGCTCACACACAGGCAAACACTGTACTCTACACACACTCTGTCATTTAGTGCATTTCACACACACACTATGCAGAGACACTCCACACACACACACTATGCAGAGATACTCCACACACACACACTATGCAGAGACACTCCACACACACACACTATGCAGAGACACTCCACACGCATGCACGCACTCTGTATGAGCAGGTAAGGCTTGTCTACAGCACTGTTCATGTCTTTGTGCCTCACAAGTTACTGACACACTGTGTGTTTTTCTCTGTGTGTGCGTGTGCATGTGTGCATATACATGTGTGTGTGTGTGTGTATGTGCGTGTGTGTATGCGTGTGTGTATGCGTGTGTGTGTGTGTGTATGCGTGTGTGTGTGCGCGTGCGTGTGCGTGTGTGTGTGCGTGTGCGTGCGTGTACATGTGCGCGTATACGTGCGTGTATGTGTGTGTATGTGCATGTGTGTGCATGTGTGTGTGCATGTGTGTGCATGTGTGTGTGCGTGTGTGTGTGCGCGTGTGTGTGCGTGTGCGTGTGTGTTAGGTACACGCGTGAGGCGGGTGTGCGCTCTCTGGAGAGGAAGATCGGGGCGATCTGTCGCGCGGTGGCAGTGAAGGTGGCCGAGGGGCACAAAGTGTCCAAACCGGAACCCCCTCCCCCCGAGCAGGCCCCCAGCGCGGGGGAGGCCGGAGGTGAGGCCCACGCCCAATCCCCACACCCTACCCGGCTGCGCAGTCAGCCTCTGCTTCTGTGTGCGTCTGCGCAGTTGCAGGCAGACTGAGGCCCCCGCTCCATCTGGCCAGTGACGGCATGCTGGTGTGGTGCAGGTCAGCACAGAGCAACAGCTGCCCCCCCCCACCGTGCAGTTACGCAACGGGGGGGGGTCTCTGTGGCCATATGGCTGCACTGTGCCAGGGGCTGCCCTGCTGCTGCTGAAAGCTGCTCTCTGTTGCCAGGTAACAGTGACAGCGCTGGCTGAATGGGGGGGCGGTGGATCTCTCGCCTTCCTTTAGCTTTGGCTCAACCTGCATCAGCTCCTGCGTCAGTCACAGGCCGTATGTCTGTGTTAGGACAGAGGATCTGCAGCCATCTCTTTTATTTTGGGAAGGAAGTGTCCCTCCCGCTCCCCCTCCCCCACCCCCTTACTCCCTCTGGCTATTTCCCTCTCTCTCTCTCTCTCCCTCCCTCTCCTTCCCTCTCCCCCTCCCTCTTTCTCTGGCAGAGGACAGGGAGAGGGTCTGTAGTCTTGGCTGGATCTGTGTTTTGGAATTTTAGATCATTTTTAATAAGAATGTTGGTCGTTGCAGGAAAACCGCCCTCTTCCTTTTTCACATTCCTGTTAGAAACAGCCAGACTCACAGCTCTGTGTGCCGGAGAAGCAAACGGCGATTATTCCAGCAGCTCCTTATATAAAGCCCACAGCCCCCCTTCCCTCGCACTCTCCATTCTCACCTCCACCCCTCCTTTCAGGACAGGGGAACAACTGCAAACAACTAATTATACAAATAAGTGTGATCAAGTTCAAGAGTAAGGCTTTTATTTTTTTAAAGAAAAGCATTCTGTGTTCTTTCATTCCCTCTTTCTTTCTCTCCCTCTCTCTCTGTCTGTGGAGGGCAGCCATGTTGGTTGAGTTGTTTGTGCTGAAAGGGTGTGTCCCTGTTTCTCTGACATCAGCAGTGAGGTCTCAGGCCCTGTGGGCGGATCCTGGAGTGGGTGGAGCAGGGCCCCCCCCCAGTGCTCACCCTCAGCGCTTACAGAAAGGATCAGACAGGTGCCCCTGCCCCTCACGGCACACTACATCATGTGTAGACCACCAGTCCTTCTCCCACCCCCTCCCAAATCACCCCCCGCACCCTCTTCAGTCTTCCTGAGGATAGCAGCTCTGACCACAATCTGCTGCCCCAAACACACCTTCACTGGAGTCAGTCAGTCACTGACCCGCTGCGTCTCTCTGTGTTTCAGAGCGGGCGGGGCAAGGGGTGGAGTCTCTGGATGGATCCGCAGAGCTGGCCCTGCCCCCTGAGATGCCCATCGTGATCGACCACCACGCCCTGAAGGACATCCTGGGCCTGCCCCTGTTTGAGATGGAGGTGAGCCATGGGGGTGTTTGGGGGTGGGGGTGTCGGGTTATACTGGCTTTGGGGGTGGGGGTGTCGGGTTTCTCCCTCCTCTTTCTGTCATCTCTTACAGTTTCACTTTCCCTGTTTTGTGGAGTTCTGCTTCTTTCTGAGAGAGACAGAGACAGAGAGAGAGAGAGAGAGAGAGGGAGAGAGAGAGACAGGGAGAGGGAGAGAGACAGAGGGAGAGGGAGGAGAGAGAGAGAGAGAGAGGAACATGTTTCCCAGGACCCAGGGCAGGACTGTGGAGTTGGTATTTTGCCACTGAGGTTACTCTCCCTGTGAGGGCCTGACAGGTGTGACTCCGCCCGCAGGTGTCTGAGCGGCTGACGTTGCCGGGCGTGGCCATCGGGCTGGCCTGGACGCCGCTGGGCGGGGAGATCATGTTTGTGGAGGCCAGTCGCATGGAGGGGGAGGGGCAGCTGACGCTCACGGGGCAGCTGGGGGACGTCATGAAGGAGTCGGCCCAACTCGCCATCAGCTGGCTGCGCAGCAACGCCAAGAAGTACCAGCTGACCAACCGTGAGTCTGCACCTCACACACACACACACACACTTTCACACACAACACACACACACACTCACACACACTCATCCCGTGTGCAGACTCAGGCTGTGTTGCACGGTTCTGATTGTGGCACTTTGTTGTGCAGTAGCGGGCGGGGCAGATCCGCTGGAGGGGACAGACATTCACCTGCACTTCCCGGCGGGCGCGGTCACCAAGGACGGCCCCTCGGCTGGCGTCACCATGGTAACATGCCTGGCCTCACTCTTCAGTGGCAGACTGGTGCGCTCTGACGTGGCCATGACCGGAGAGATCACACTGAGAGGCCTGGTGCTGCCGGTGAGACACACTCACACACACACACACTCACACACTCACTCCTGTTGGTTAATTTTTGTGTAGATGAATTGTATACACTTACACATAGTGCATAATTGGTGATATGTACACGTGTGGTAGGCTGCATGTACAGTTTGGTGAGAGTCTGTCGTTTGCAGGTGGGTGGGATTAAGGACAAGGTTCTGGCAGCTCACAGGGCGGGGCTGAAACGGGTCGTCCTGCCCAAACGCAACGAGAAGGACCTGGAGGAGATTCCGGCCCATGTTCGCGCTGAGCTGGACTTCGTGACCGCCAGCTCGCTGGACCAGGTCCTGAATGCCGCGTTCGACGGCGGCTTCCCTGCCGTCTCGCCAGCAATTGGCCAGCCGCAGGTCGCCAGCAAACTGTGAGTGAGACGCAAGCCGAGGCGTCCTCAGTGGAGTGCTCCGCTGTGAGGCTGTTGTCGGGGACGTGAAGCTGGCAGCGAAGCTAAAATCCTGGATTTTTTGACAGCATTATAAGCACTAATGATTTTCCCGCAAAACCACCTTAATTGTAGGTTTTTTGGTTTGTAATCCAGCCACTGGGTCGTTAGTGTCTGTTGGAGGAATGATTTTGCTGTATTTGGGAGTATGATTGAGTGTTTCATAATGATTGGCCTTGTTACACCCTCGCTGGGAGTCCCTGTGAGCTCTGATTGGTGGAATCACAGCTCGCTTGGAGTCCCTGTAAGCTCTGATTGGTGGAATGGAGGTGTGGGCTGAGAGCACAGGGAACTGTGGGAACTCAGACTCATTCCTCTTTCCCACAGTGTTCATGTTGCTCTGGCACATTCTCATTGGCTGCACCTTGTTGCTTGAGGACGATTGCATTTTCTGAGGATGGACATTATCCGGATATTCAGCACTGTGCAGGGAGGCTCTGTATGTGTGTCTGACAGGTGAATTGTGGCAGGAAAACCTGCTCTTCAGTTGTGAAAGGAGTGAGTGTTTTTTGGCTGGAAAGTGTGTCTTGCATTGTCCAGGTGTGTGTGATGGGACCTGGTGCACACCTTGATTAGCGCTAACAAACTAACGAATGACTAACAGCCAGCATTTTCTCTGCCTCGAAAATAAAGCAGAATGTTGAACTGCCTCTGTAACTCTGTTCAAACCATCCCGTGCTGCTGTGAGATGCTTATTTACATTCCATTCATTTAGCAGACACTCTTATCCAGAGTGACTTCCAGCACAACAGAAGTCCATCCAACTGAGCAACTGTGTCAGACCAGGCTTAGGGCAGTCACAGACCAGAGAATATGAGCACAACACTGTTCAAGCACTACCACAAGTTAACTTGTGCTAACCTGAACCTACATACCATAGAAACTAGAGAAAGCCAAGTACACACACTACCATACATAAGTCACTAGATCACAGTATCCATAATGCATCATGATACTACATGTAATATAAGCATGTAATACCAGTAGCAGGTGTGGGAGGGCAGGGATTGAGGTGGAACTGAGATGCAGTCTGAGGTGGTGAGGCTTTTGTCTGCATCAGAAGATTGCCAGTGATTCTGCTGTCCTGAGCCCCGTGGGGAGTTCTTTCCATTGAGGGCCTGAACTAGGAGGTGTATGGAATATGCAGTGAGGTTTGGGCAGGTCCTTTCATTAGTATTCGGACTATGAATCACACAATTCATTCTATCAGCTTTGAAATTTAGCTAGGGCTGATCCTACATCTTTGCATATTTCTGCTTTGGACTACCTGCCTGCCTGACCTGCCTGCCTGCCTGCCTGCCTGCCTGCCTGCCTGCCTGCCTGCCTGCCTGCCTGCCTGCCTGCCTGCCTGCCTGCCTGCCTGCCTGCCTGCCTGCCTGCCTGCCTGCCTGCCTGCCTGCCTGCCTGCCTGCCTGCCTGCCTGCCTGCCTGCCTGCCTGCCTGCCTGCCTGCCTGTGCCTGCCTGCCTGCCTGCCTGCCTGCCTGCCTGCCTGCCTGCCTGCCTGCCTGCCTGCCTGCCTGCCTGCCTGCCTGCCTGCCTGCCTGCCTGCCTGCCTGCCTGCCTGCCTGCCTGCCTGCCTGCCTGCCTGCCTGCCCTGCCTGCCTGCCTGCCTGCCTGCCTGCCTGCCTGCCTGCCTGCCTGCCTGCCTGCCTGCCTGCCTGCCTGCCTGCCTGCCTGCCTGCCTGCCTGCCTGCCTGCCTGCCTGCCTGCCTGCCTGCCTGCCTGCCTGCCTGCCTGCCTGCCTGCCTTGCCTGCCTGCCTGCCCTGCCTGCCTGCCTGCCTGCCTGCCTCAATAGGGCCACCCAACTATTAATTTATAACAACTAGTTGAATAATCTATCGATTATTGAAATGAATTTTGAGGTCTCAAGTATGTTGCCATCTGTATTGTTCACTCCAGTAAAGCAACGTGGCTTAGGCTATATGTCTGAGCATTCCGAGTCTATGAATCTTCATCACTAGGCGATCTAAACTGGAGGGTATGTAAAGCAATTTTAGCTCTTATCTATCAGCTTTTAAAATCAGCTTGAAAGGAGCCAGACCCTACAGCTTTGCATATTTGTGCACGCACAATCACAAGAAATCACAAGACAAGAATTTCTTATATTCATACTGAATTATGGAAATTAGAATAAGCCTTTAGTCCTCTTAGACATAGTCATACTTTTGTGATTATATTTTCACTGAGCACAAGAGTGTGAGACTTATATACTTGTACAAAGTGACTGTGACTGAAGGAGGGAAAGTTTCAGACTGCAGTCCTGCTCATTTAAATCATGTACTGCTGTTTTCCTTCCGAATGCCAGATCTCATACTGGAGTCTTACATACTTGTGGAAAAATATCGCAACTATATTTTTACATACTGAAATGAATGAAATATATTTGTACCGCCAAATGCACAAACTATTCTAACCTACTGATCACCACAACCCACACCCACACCCACACACCCCAACACACACCCACCTTCAACATCTCTAACGCAACCATCGCCACTGTTACGGCCAGACTCCTGCAAAAGGTGACTACATGCAGTCACAGGACAATTGGCAGGATAAATATTGGGCACATAAAAATAAAGCAACCCGGCTACTCACTCTTTGGTGTTTTCGTCCAGCGGGACAGACGACGCAGCGGCGAAGATTCAGAGTTTATCTGGCTAGGTAGTACTTATACAGGCCAGAGGAAAGATAGGTGGAGAGATAGTGGTGCACAAGAATTTCAGAAAGAGTGGTTTTTGAGAGGGAAGAAAGTAATGTGGAGGTAAGAAAAGATGGGTTCTGGAGATCGGTGGGCAAAAGAATGAAATAAAACGGTGGGGACCGGCCAGTCTGCAATAGACCGGCGGACCGGCTCCGCCGTTCTACCCAAAACAACCAAAACAAACACTAGAAAATAAACGCGACAAAAATGCACCACCGTCTCAAGGACTTAATACATACAGTTATAATTAGACTCTATACGAGAGAATGATTAGATACACACAATAAACCACGCAGGTACTCACAGTAATCCCCGACCACTGTGCTTGCCGCCATAGACATTTAAAATACCTGAGGTGCACACCTTCGTTCACCCGTGACCCTGACGTCACGTGACCCTTAACCCCTACTCTGTGCACCCTTTACCATGACGTCATGTGGCATACCCGTAACACTACAAACAGCTGCCACCCTGATCTGAGCTGTGACTCAAGCCCGTCTGAGTCTGTAACTGTCAGCATCGGCCTGAAAACAGGACAGCAAAATAATGCCCTAATTTCTACCAGCCAATCCTGTCGCTTTGGGCCTGAATGTGCAAATCTGTTCTGCTAGATAAATAACAATAAAAGGTAAAGAAGGATGTATGAAAAAGATACTTTTATTTAATGATAAAGTAAAACAAAAGAAAATGGAAAACTAAAACGACAAAAACTAGCCATACACAAAGAGAAAGACACCAGGGCTAGCAGCATGTTGGCCCAGCGCTCACGAACGCAAAGACAAAACCGCCAAAACAGCGAGGCGAAAACAGACATACAAAATGAGAACACGAAACAGTATCTTTGAAGAAACCAACTGATCTACAAACACTGAAGATTAGCCACAACTTTACAACAGGTTTTCCTTCCTTTTTCTTAAAATGCATTACAAAAATGATAATTAGAATAACAATATAATTAATAATATACTATATAAACGGCCCCATCCTCGGGCAGGTATTGAGTGGTTTCAGCAAAAATCACTGGGACTCCCCTCAGCTGACAGGACCACCTCCACTTATCACAGGGAAACAACGTGAAATACAACAAAAACCAACAAAAAAACATACGGCGCTCTCAAAGTTCCTGTTTCACTTTAAACTGAAATGTGGGAATTTTTATTTTCCTGACATTGTTTATTGTTCTCTATCATTCTCTGTAATCTCTCCAGCATCTCCCATCTGAAAAAATAAAACCAAAATTACAAAATAACCTTCACCCCTGCCCCCAGCTATGTGCACTAGTGAGTGTCCATTCTGAGAATCTGAGGTCCTGTTAGGTGCTCCTCTGTAAGATAACTGATACTTATCCTTACTATAATCCTTAGCTACATATCTAACTCCAGCTGGAAATCAGTTTCTGGAAAGTGAAACCCAGGGAATGGGCTTGTTGAATGTACCAAGCGCAGTCAGTAGATGGCTCCCAGATGGCTGAGAAGCGCTTGATCTGTCAACAAACCTGCTGTCCCGGGCTGCGAGTTTCCTGTGTAACAGGGAATGGCCTGACAGGGCCATCCTTGGTGTGATCATGTCCTTCCCATCAGCCCTCAGCACATGGAGATGGTGACGTTTATGCCCAGGTTCCCGTTCTCAGCAAACAGCTGTGCGATGGAAGTGTCGAACACCAGGCAGTCACTGTTCATTATCGCCGTGGCGATGCCCTCATGGATGGAGCGGGGCGTGGCCTCCCAGGTGAGCCGGCGGCGGTGGCCGTTGAGCTCCAGGCGGTAGGCGAAGTTCTCGGCCTGCTTGCGTGTGCCGATGAGCTGCACGATGGCGAAGAACTGCTGGTGGCCGTCGTACTTCTCCTGCTTCTCCAGCACCAGCATGAAGTGGAAGCCGAAGCAGGACTGCATCATCACCCAGTCCACGGCGCCCGGCAGGTTGATGTCTGTGGCCAGGAAGACGATGTCCTCGCCCTGCAGCGTGGTGATGGACTTGTGCTGGTGCATCAGGTGGGGCATGACGGCGTCCAGAGAGCCCTGCCACTTGCAGGAGGCGCCGGGGCAGGGGCAGGAGTACGGCCGGAACTCGCACAGCTCCTCGTGCTCCGTCTTCTCTGTGTGCGGCAGCGTCACCTCGCAGCCCGACGAGGCGTACTTGCAGGGGAACAGCACCGAGTTGGCCACCTTCTCCATGGCCAGGTTGCGTATGGAGCCCAGGGGGCCTCGGCAGGTGGGGCAGCAGGTGAGTTTGGGCCGGCAGTTGCTGCAGACGAGGTGGCCGCTCTGGCACTGCAGGATAGGGGGCAGCACATAGTCAAAGCACACAGGGCACTCGAACAGGCTGGCCAGGTCGCTGTTGGAGGCCGTGGTGCCGGACAGCGCCGGGACTCGCTGCGAGGGGGCGCACTTGGAGGTTCCTGTGGGCAGCGCTGCAGCGGTCTGGCGACTCATTTCTGCACGGCAACAGGGCAGAGAGAACAGGAAAGGGATACATTAACATGTAGCAACAAACATGACATACAGGATGAAGATGCCACCAGAGTGGTTCTCCTCTGTAACTTGCTTGTTATGAGAAAAGCCGCATTTGACATGTTCCTGAGCAGCTCAGTGCATAAAGCTGAAAGGCTGTGGCTCGGGTTCGATCCCAGCCAATCATCAGGTGAAGATGACCAGAAGCCCACAGCGAGTGATCTTGCTTCATTCTGCTGGGGATAGGGCCCTCTCTCCACTCGCATATACCCTGCGATTGGCCAGGTGCAGATGACATCAGCAAAGTCACGCCCACTACAACACTGTGTGACTCATCCGACTGAGGGATGCCAACCCCCAACACTGTCTGGCCCGCAAACCTGCAGACTAACCCTTAACACTGACTCTGATCAGCCATGGCTGTCCTGGGGTTGCATCACCCTCCCTCTGGGAGCTGAATCATCCCAGACTGCACATGTCCCTCTCAATGGAAGACTGTCAGGAAAGACTATTATATATCCAGATATCAGCAGGTCTCCAGCTGTGCAAAACGAACTGTCAGGCCGTTCCCCTGGTAACCTGTGAGGGAGGAGCCTGTACACCTGCCCCCTGGAGGATTCCTTTCTTAGTCTTTTTGTTCTTTTCATTATTAGAATGGCTTCAGGCTCTTGTTTCCATGGCAACCCCTGCACTCAGTTTCAGAACAGGTCACTCTCACAGGTAACCATCTGGATCAGTCAGGATCACTGGCTCTTGCGGGTGGCAGTCGGGACCGGTCGGGACCGGTCGCTCTCGCGGGTGGCGGTCAGACCCTGAGCAACAGCAGGGCCATGGCACATTGTGAAATCGTGAAGAAATGTGGGCGGAGGGACAAACTGCCAATGTAACGGACAAACCGCCAACGAGCCAGCCAATCACAGCTGTACCAGTGACCTCCGAGGGCAGGGCAGTATGGTTTAGGGGAGAGAGAGTGTGTGTGTGTGTGTGTGTGTGTGTGTGTGTGTGTGAATGTATGGCATGTGTGTGCATGTGTGTGTGTGTGTGTGTGTGTGTGTGTGTATGTATGGCATGTGTGTGTGTGTGTGTGTGTGTGTGTGTGTGTGTGTGTGTGTGTGTGTGTGTGTGTGTGTGTGTGTGTGTGTGTCCTGATAACAGCTGGTTTATTTTTAAACCTCTCAGAGCTGCTGAGAGGCACCAGGCAGCAACTGTGTCAGAGAACCAAATTAGAAAAGAACTCAGACAAGGACACCTAGAGACTGGAGCAGTCCCTCCAGCTACCCAGGCCAGGGCCGCTGGGTGTGGCCCCTGGGTGTGGCCCCTGAGACAGACCCCCTCACAGGCGCGTGCTGTTGGCCCTCCAGCATAGGCTGCGTCTGCTCCTCCAGCTGGGAGAGGTCTGATGCAACAGCAGGAAACAGCTCTGAGACTGCTAATCCAGCCCTGCTGCGTGCGCGTGCGTGAGTGTGTGTGTGCGTGCGTATGTACGTGTGTAGCTGATGCATATGGCCGTGAGGTGGGAGGGCTTGGGAGAGCTTGGTCTGATGGAAACTGCACCCCAATGTGGGCTGATAAACTGCGCTTCCACCCAGCCCGGCCCTCGTGCCTGAGCATGCTCACTGCAGGGGACTCTGGGCTCGGAGCAGACGTGGTGATTCAGGCTGTGTTTTGTAAGCACTGCTCTCCTTTTCCATCACAAACACGCTGTGGAAACGGGCCCTCAGGCCACGCCCTCTGGCCATGCCCCTCCACCTGCATGGGGCGGGCTTTTGGAGGCAAGGCAGAAGAGAGAGGAATTAGACCCAGCCGAGACACACTCCTCCTACTACACGTGCACACACGCACGGACTCACACACACGCAGTGGCTCAAACAGCGCACTGAGGTAAAGAACAGAATTACTAAAGAGGGCATCTTACCTTCGTCCATATGATTTCCAATGAAGGCCTTCTTCTTCTCTGGAAACACAGGGCCCTCTGAGAGAGAGAAAGAGACAGAGAGAGATGACACACTGCTCTGTCCACACACACACACACACACACACACACACACACACACACACACACACACACACACACACACACACACACACACACACACACACACACACACACACACACATATATATGTGTGCACAATAAAAAGAAACTAGCTAGCAACAGCACAACAGCCAGGAACAGGTAAGATGAGCGTGACGCCAAAACCAGTTACTTCCACAGACAGACACACAGGGGTCGCAGGTTCATATCCCAGGTATGAACCCCCTGAATCCCTTGAACCCTGACGGAAGTGAACCCCCGAACCCCGACGGAGGCTTCTCTTGTTTAGCCAGTCCAGTGAGAATAAAAACACAGGCACTGTGCAGCAGCTGCCCTCCTGTGGCAAAACACAGTTCGGCTGTTAACGAGCGAGTCAGTCAGTGAGTGTGTCAGTCCGTCCAATGAGAACGGGCTCAGCAGGATGTCCATCACTCCAGCAGCTCTGGATCTCAGTGACCTCTGCTCCACTCACACCCCCCCACAGAGCCCCTTCCCAAAATGACACAGGGACGAACCCAGTGCCCCACGATGAACCCCACTGCTCCCCTGGCCAGCAGTATGTCCTCACTGCCTGCTCTGGCCAATGACACACAGGCGAGAGAGAGAGAGAGAGAGAGAGGGAGGGAGGGGGGGGAGAGCATGTGCTCACTACAGAAAGCTTCACTACACTACATTTACATTTACATTTATTCATTTGGCAGACGCTTTTATCCAAAGCGACGTACAAAAGTGCAAATAGTGAGCAAACAACAGGCACAAGAGCAAGATGTGTAAAGGTCATATAATGCAAATAGTGCTGAAGCTGAGCGCAAGGTCAGTGACAAGAGCCAACTAATCTGAACTAGGACTGCATCTCAAATACAATTACAGAAAGAAAAATGGAGTACTGCTATACTACCTAGATAAGTGAGCAACAAGTACAAGGCAGGAGTCAGATTCACAACATCAAAGTTACAAGGTCGAAGAGGGAGGTATCAGTCCAGGTAGAGTCTGAAGAGGTGTGTCTTCAGTGCTCTGAAGGGTTGGATTGATGGAGTTGTTCTTAGGGGGTGGGGAAACTACTGCTACAGCAACAAAAACAAACAAAACCTGATGTCTCTCTGCACCTCTCAGCCACCGAGAGGGTAACGCTGGCCTCTCTGCATGTACCCCTCCCTGGAAAAGCTCTAACACACGGCTCTGGCCTCAGCACCGGGCACAACAGCAGCAGGGCATTCCGTGTAGCCTTCTGCCAGCTTTACAAGATGAAGGAGGAGGCAAGTTTCATGTTTCAGAACATGGGCATAGAATCAAAATCAGCCAAACCTCAGTCCTACAGAGGAGTGAGGGGAAGGGGAGTTAGGGAAATTACCTTTACTCTTGCTGGCTGTTTTGGCGGTTTTGGCTGCGATGCAGGTGAAGATGTGTAGCAGCCTCTTCCATGAGAAGGGCTGTAGCTTAGCGCTGGCCGTCATGAGTACAGGAGTCACTCATCATCACGCCTCTCCATAGAAACAAAACATCCCATAACAGTTGTGCCTAGAGGCCCCTCCCCCCCCCTTCCCTCTCCAGGACCCACGGATCCGGTGGGGGCCGCGGAGAGGCCCGGGTGGCCAACGCTCCTTCTGCGCTGGCCGCTTCCTCTACAGCGCACAGCAGAAAAAACACAGCAACCTAAACACACGCTGCTGAAATCCAGGAACGTCCCGTCTGCCTCCGCCCCCCCACAGCCACATTCCAGAGCTCTCCCCCCGTCGTCCCGGAGACGTAGTCGTCCCGGAGACGGAGGCAGGTGAGCAGGTGAGGGTCAGAGGGCGAGAGGGTCCCGTGTGTCCCGTTTGAGCTGCTGCTCCTGAGCTGTGTGAGGCAGAGAGCTGCGCCAGCTCTCTTCTCTCTCCCCGCTCTCCTTCCTGTAGGGCTCAGCCCGGATCGGGTTACTCCGCCACCAGCTCCACCCCCACAGACCCGCTCCACCTCCTCCTGCCCTGCTGCCGTCCAGACAAAGAGGCCTGTCTGCCCCCACCCCCACCCCCTCAGCCTGCTTCAGGCCTCTGGAAAAACACCCCACCCTGACCACAGCCTGCACGCATAACATCAGCACAACATCTCAGAGCCTGGGAGCTCTCACACACACGCACACACAGACACAGACACAGACACACACAGACACACACACACACACACACACACACACACACACACACACAGGCACACACACAGGCACACACACACACACACACAGGCACACACAGGCACACACAGGCACACACACACAGCACACACAGACACACACACACCAGGTCAGGGAACACACTGCGGCAGTCACCTTCACACCTCACCACTGAGGCACCTGGTAACGAGAACACAACATTAAATGCCCTTTCATAGACAAAACAACTCTGCTCATAACACCTGATACAGCAGCCACTCTCAACTAGCTTTGACAGTGATCCCTCTCCCTCTCTCTTTCCCTCTCCCTCCCTCTTGCTCTCTCAGCACAGCCAGTAAGAACACTGTAAAGGCTATTCATGGCACCCCATTAACAAAGAGGAAACTCCACTAGCATCTGCCCACATCTCACTTCACCACTTCCTGTTCCCCTGCAAATGACTTTTCCAAAGTTCCTTCAGCAGAGGACCCTCTAACCCCCCTGCCTGACACAGACAGCACATCTATAATGCTCACAGACCCCCAAAACACCACGAAGGGTACAGATACTACAGCTTTTCACTGATTCCTGGTCACTGTCACCTGAGGACACAGTAAATCCAGAAGACTGATCATCACCATGACAGCAAATCAAATGTTACAGCAACAGGTATGTGAACCCGTGGAGAGAACCCAAGCCTGCGGAAGCCAGCGTCCTGCACCGAGTGGCCGAGGGAGACACAGCCGCAGGAAACACACCTGCCCCTGCCCTCCCTCTCTCAGGGTGACACCCTCTGCCCTGCGGCCGCAGCTGCTGACAGCACGTCTCTCCTGCCGCTCAGGGCAGTGCTGAACATCCTCTCTGCTCTGTGAGCAGTTTAAACTGCTGCTGCTCTTGTCAGCACAGCGAGTGACTGTGCAGGAGCACAGGCAGAGAACCCAGTGCTGTGACACAGACTCAGTCCCAGACGGACGGCTGTGATTTATGAAAATGGTAACTAATGCATTCACTAATGGAGAATTCAGAGGCTGCGATAAAATAAGGTATTTTTACAAGTACAAATGGATGCAGCTGACAGACAGTTATTAGCTTATCGAAGAGTTTCTGCACTCACAACTGGGCTGGGAAGCACCAAGCTGCAAAGCCAGTATCAGCCGGACAGTGCCATGCCCAGCTTACTGCCACGCCCTCCTGTTCTTCCTGCCTCTCTGCTGAAGCTCTCAGTCTGACCGACAGCTGCAGCTGAGATCCTGAGATCACGCGTGTGGCCAGAGGGAGCCATTAACATGCTAAACTCAGGGCAGGAGTGTGGGTAGGACGGTCGCTCACACACACACACACACACACGCAGACACACGCGCAGACACACGCGCAGACACACAGCAGCCTTCAGCACCTGTAAGCAGCAGCTCACCATGCAAACCCCGCATTTCCATTTCAAAGGAGCCAGGGGCCTGTTTACAGGGACGCTGCCATGGCAACCCGCTCGCAAACAGGACATGTGGCCTGGACATCAGCCACCAGGATGCAAAACAGGTTCCCAGCAGAGAGCTTAGCACCCTCTCACACAACACCGCACAGAGCACCCACCCCTCACACAGCACACAGCACAGAGCAGGCTTACAGAGCTGAACTCATCTCATCCACAGCCAATCAGAGAAGGTCCTGTAGGGAGAGTTTCTGTGCTCATCTCTCTGTTTCCGAGGTGTGTGTGGAGTGTGTACACTGAGCCTCTGGGTGACTGAGCGCACTGCAGCGTGTGTGAGGTGCTGCACGGGGAACAGCAGGAACAGCAGGCGGCGCGCAGGCTGAGCCCCACGGCCCGGGTTCGAGCCCAGCCCCAGCAGGCATGTGCCGCACTGTTACACAGCTGCACGGCTGCAGACATCACTGCAGCGAAACGCGCCCAATACCAAAGAGCTGAGGCTGAAAGACAGCTGCACACACGCAGTAACGCCCTGCAGTGTACTGTAACACACACAGTAACGCCCTGCAGTGCACTGTAACACACACAGTAACGCCCTGCAGCGCACTGTAACACACGCAGTAACGCCCTGCAGTGCACTGTAACACACACGCAGTAACGCCCTGCAGTGCACTGTAACACACACGCAGTAATGCCCTGCAGCGCAATGTAACACACACAGTAATGCCCTGCAGTGCACTGTAACGCCCTGCAGCGCACTGTAACACACACACAGTAACGCCCTGCAGTGCACTGTAACGCTGTACTGTGTACTGTGTGTAACAGTGCACTGTAAGCACAAGGCGCTGGCGATGTGGGAAATACACTAAGGGTGTCGGCCTGCATGCTGTTCCAGCCCATTACCTCAGCTTAATTAGGCTAATTACACTGAAGACCTTCCGAAAACACTCCACACAAGCCTGGCATAAACAAGGGGCCGGCATCAGCCCTGCAGGGTGTACATTACAGTCATTCATCCTGGGGCCACCGCACTCTGCAGAGCGGACGGTATCAGCCGCACACCCCGAGACGCGGGCCGTCAGAGACTGAGGGTCACGCCGTCCCGTTTGAGAACTGTGCAGAGGTGAAGCTGCGCTGTATCAGGGCCAGCGTCTCTGACCCGTTTCACGGAGAGCGCCTCTGATGAGTCAAACACAGCGCCCGCTGGGACCCCCGGACTGCAGGGTGTCCCTCACCTGACCACGCCGCTTCACTCCTGCTGAATTTCCCCGCAACCATGCAGCAACGCAGGCCATGCGTCTGTCAGAGCCGCACCGTGGGGGGGAGGGGAGGGGAGCGGGGGAGGGAGGGGAGAGGAGGGGAGAGGAGGGGAGAGGAGGGGAGGGGGAAGGAACAGCGGGAGAGGTGCAGTTTGCAGGAAGCCAGGCGGCTCTGTTCCGCTGTCAGTCAGAGCAGGGATCTAATCCTGCGCTCACACACTCACCGCTGCAGCCACACCACAGATTACACACCACCTGCAGGGTACGTTGTCATGGAAATGGGTTGGAAGGTGAGGACACACACATGCACGCGCGCACACACACGCAGGCAAACACACACAAACACAGCAGTCCCTGTTCATTAGATGAGGGACAGATGGCCTGTCAGCAATAAGGTCAGTGCCACGATTATCTACCAAGAGAAAGAGAAAGAAGAGAGAGAGGGAGGGGACAGACAGAGAGAGGAAGAGGAAAGGAGAGAGACAGAGTGTGAGCACTCAATATACCATCTCACCACAGTTCAGTTAACCAGTGCTGTTCTTTTTTTTTTGCACTATATCTGTATGAATGTTCTTATTCTTTGTTTTCTGTGTGAGAATTTTTGTTTTGCTTTAGCAAGATGGACATGAATGTGCTTCTTGAACTGGACAAACCTAAATGTGAAAGAGAGACAGAGAGAGACAGAGAGGGAGATTCCAGGTTGAGGTGTGTGTTTTTCAGAGGAACGAGGGGTTAGGGGTGAGTCACCCCAGATCACACAGGTCTGTGGAACGCCTGCGGTGCTCAGGGGTTAGCCATCTAGCAGAGCAGCCAGCAGTGACAAATGACACACCTACACAACTACACACCCCTGTTCAGGCTGTGAGAGGAACACACCCTGGCGCTGAGAGTGTGCTACTTTCCTTTGGTTTCTGGGAAACAAACACAGCACCGCAGCAGTGTGTGTAATGGCATTATAATGCTCAGGCCAGGATCGCTCAAACCTGCAATCAATACACTCAGTCCATGCAGACAGTAATGGCTTCAGATACTGTCACAGCTATTAAAACGTGTGTGAAAAGGCAGGATCGGGAGAGGAACACAGGCACAATGCAGGGTGCAGCCAGAACTCCCACTGCACAGCCGTCTGAGCCATTCCAGCTTTTACTGAGGGCAGGTTAGCATCCACCAATCAGCTTCTGGCAAAACCCGGAGCGGCTCAGACCACCCTACTGCAGGAGGGCCACACTCGCAGCTTCAACATGTCATTCTTATCATATAAACAGCCACAGGTCCAAAAATTTTATTTATTATTATTGTGCACTCTTATCCAGAGAGGCTAACAAGACCACCATAGTGAGACTGAGGATACATTAAGAACAGCAGTGAGGGAAGCACAGCACTGACCTCTGGCCCAACACTAAAACCCACGACCTTCTGGAGTCTGGATCAGAGCCGCACCCACGATGCAGGGAGAGGGTTAATACAGGTGCTGAGGTCAGTGTGGGGTTAACGGAGCTGCCCAGACAGCTCAGGGGAGTCCACGCTTAGAGTCTGAGACCCCCAATCCTGCGTTCACATTCCAAATCGATCAGACTGGGGAAAACCATCTTAAACCAGGAGGAGGACATAGCGCAAGTCTCTCTACTGATGCACAGACCTGGTCCAGCCTGACCAGGTTACCAAAACCAGACACAGCCAAAACTGTGCACCCCACTGGGTCATCTCACTGCGATCCCGCAAAATTAGACATGAGAACCATGTCAGCCCCAGGACCTGTGTACCACAGCAGAGTGCGCACACACTGAGCCTTTTTCAGGGGGAAGCTGTCCCTTTCAGAACGGCTGAAACTCCATTAATCTCATTAGCAGCCGTTGGCATTGGGAAATCACTGTGCCATGTTTGTGTTGACGTTAAAACACGCTGTACGTGTGCACACCGCGGGGAACTAAAGCCACAGTTTGATTTGCTAACATTATTTCACAGCGATTCATTTGCCAAAACGGTCTCAGTATTCTGTACTGAACCACTGTAACGCCACCCGGGAAGAGCATTACTGCACACCGAGCATTTAGTGAATGTTACAAACTTATTGTCCCGTCTAAATGAGAGGAGGACCAGAAATGTTTATGTTAAACTTTGCTGCAAAAACTGGCTTTGGGGCAAGAAGGTTATTGTTGGGCTTTAGGTCTGCCAGCTGATCTACAGCTGGTTTAATAAACGGGAACGGATGGCATGCACTGCTGGAGATGATGCTGACTTCATCTCCTTGGCCTTGATGTCGCGGATCGCATACCGGACGCAGAAATCCCCAAACGCCGCTCTCACCGGCCATTTTCTTTAAAGGCGTTAATCCATAAAACCAGACATGCGTCAAACCAAAAATGCAGGTAAAACATCCCACCTAACAGCGTCCTGCGTAACTGTGGCTCTCTGTCCGCACTTCGCCCGGCGGCGCTGGATCAGGATCAGAGCAGAAGCCGGGATGCGATCAGATAGCGAACTGATGACCTGCAACAGCCTGTTACTGCAGGATACACCGCGTTCAGACTACATCACTGAGCAAACTGCAGCTAACGCAGCTATCAGACTGAACACCATCACAGCCAAGCAAAGTCCTGCCGCCGGCGCCGCGCTCTTCATTAGCCAAGGAAAACGCCAGCTAGTTAACAGAAACAGACTAGCAGCTTAACACACAGATACTGCGCTACACCAGCTACCCAGCTGCTGCCACTAAAGGGGACACGGAGCGGCCAGCTGGTTTTGGGGTTGTTTTGGTGCTGTATTTTTGGTCGCTTTCCTGTGTGTTTAACTGATATGCAAACAGAAACGAGACTACAGCAAGTGTTAGAAAATAGCGTCTCAAGTGCAGGAAACACACACCTTTAAACACTTTAATGAGGAGATCTGAGGACGCCGTGCTGCTAGGCCGCTTCGCGCGCGCGCGCACACACACACACACACACACACACACACACACACACACACACACACACACACGCACCAGTCAAACATGACAACGATAAA
>CM032885.1:37800758-37810758 GCA_019176425.1 Megalops atlanticus
CTTGGCAATCCTGCTGACCCGGCCTAAAGGGGGGGGCGGGGGGTTGGGGGAATGTAAAACCTGAACCTGGGGCGGTGGGGGTGGGGCACCCATCTTCTGGGGTAGCAGCCCAACTCAGCGTCAGAGATCCGCTGTAACCCAAACCCCATGCTGCATTACATAAGAGGGCGCCACGTGCTTCTTGTGTAACGGATTAACGCCTCATACATGTGAGGTCGGCAGCGTTCGATGAGCGGGACTTCCCCCAAACAGCAGAGAGGAAACTACAACTCCCAGAGGCCCAGGGTGGAGCATCACCCGGGACGTCTGCATGTTCAGCCCAGAGCTTCATGAGAACTGCCTCCCCGGTCACCGGCTGTACCCCTGGGAAAGGTACTGAACCCGACCTGCCTCAGGACATATCCAGCTGTATAAACGGGTTAGAAATGGATGTAAGTCAGAAGACTGCTAGGCAAATGTAATGCAGTGCACCGGGCTGCCACCCAGTCTACCCTCCATAACACGGGACTGTCTTTGCCAGCTTTAAACAAAACGGTGCCATGTTTCTGTCTCCTGCAGCAAGATTAGCCCAAACCCTAACCCCTCCGAGCACATCACATCACCCACTGATTTCCATTCTGCCTGAAGACACCTGCTGATTTTCACCTCACCTGAACCTGCACATTTCCACCTGGCGTTTGTGGCAGAGTGAGGAGCCACGCAGCCCCGGCTGCCACATTCTGTAAATATTTATTGGCAATTTTCCTCCATTGAGTAAAACAGTGAAACAAACAAAAAAAAATCCAGTCTTCAAAGTGCTGCCCCCTACTGGTGCAGCCTCTCTGCACACCACACACACGCCTCAGTCACGCCCGGCCCTGAGAAATGAAGAGAAACACTTTTTCAAAAATAAAAATACATGGCCTTTAATGACTTCACCACACTTAGAAAATCCACTTGACTTTGTCCTGCTGGTCAAACACAGAAATTAAAGAACTGATCTGAGATCTGCGTTGTTTTTAGAGATGACATTCCTTTCTCTGCTTCTCAAAGATGAGAGAGAGATGGTGCTCAGAGTACGTTAAGCCTCCTGCAGTTCTGCAGACAGCCCTGGCAGCTGCAGAACGCTGGCTGAGGTGAAATATTACAGCATGAACAGCACGACACCACTGCACCGGACGACCATGTGTCTTCACAAGGCAGGACGTGTAAACATGAGAGAGGGCAGTACAGACATCAGCGCGGGGCTGTGTGGATCTTTATTAACACCTTCATGTGGTACACAGCGGCCTCTAGTGGTCACATAGTATAACTTACTGTGGGCTATATACATGAACTTTTGTGCTTGTTTGCAGTCAGACTGTATTTGCTGGAAGAGTGAGTGGCTGAGAGACCGGGGCGTTTTTAACCCCTTTGCTGATAAGTTATTTTTTCACACCAATCCTCCTGTCTCTCGCCGTCCCCTGCTGTGAGGAGATGTTTCCGGAACAGAAACGTGCATCTCTACCTGCCTGTTCTAACAGTGTGACCAGGACATGGGAACATGGTGATCTCAGGAATTACACTGATATGCCTCAGAGCTTCCAAACTGGCAGCCCATTTACAGTAGGAAAATGTACCTGCAGCCACTTGGAGAACACCCTGCTGCTCAAAACCATCCGATGAAGCAGTGCATTGTGGGATACTGGGCAGCATGGAGGCAGAGATGGAAGCTGTGGTGTGCTGGTGAGGGGACTGTGCAGCCAGGTTTGTGAGACGACAGCCAGACTCCTCCCTCCCCCTGCCCCTCCCCCTGCCCCTCTCTCTCCTCCTCCCCCTCCCCCTGCCCCTCCCCCTGCCCCTCTCTCTCCCCCTCCTCCTCCCCCCTCTTCTCTCTCTCCCCTGCCCCTCTCTCTCCCCCTCCCCCTCCCCCTGCCCCTCTCTCTCTCCTCCTCCCCCTCCTCCCTCCCCTCTCTCTCCCCCTCTCTCACCCCAGTGTTTCATGTTCCTTTCATGCCGTGTAATGTCACATGTACAAAAACAAATCAAAGCTTAGTGATCCTATAATACAGCAACTCAAAAGAAGGCCCCGGAAAGGGCCGCCCCCCCCGGGCTCTGAGAGGCCACTCACCTCCCTCCCTCCGTCATCTGCAGAAATAAATTATTGGGAAACTTTTATAATCAATATATACATCTGTGCCGCCCACTGCCAGCACTTGTGATCCCGTTGGAGGAGCAGTCTGAGGGCCTCTCTGGGGCCAGCGGGCAGCAGGAAGTCAGCGTGCTGGATGTGAATGCGGGTGGGGTTGCCTGGAGACCGTCGCCACGGCAGCCCCTTCAGTGCGTGAGCAGAATGCTCAGCCCAGCAGCAGGCCGGACAGCGCGTTCAGGTCCCGCATGTAGGGGTTGTCGCTCAGGATGCGGTCGATGCGCGGCTTCTGGTCGGGGAAGATGTCGTACAGCTTCTTCTTCAGGTCCTCCGTCTCCGCGGGGGAGCGCTGGGGCGGGGGCGAGGGCGAGGGGCGAGGGGGATGCCACCCGGGGGGGCCGGTGTGGGGCCATCGGGACGGGGGCCTGGTCTGGGGGGCCAGAGAGGGTCGCGGGGCCGACTGCAGGGCCTGCACGTAGACTGGGGGCGTCGCCCGCAGCTCCGATCTTGCTGGCGTGGGGACCGGGGTGCACCTGTGTGATCACACACAGACACAGTGAGGGGACAGAACCAACACACACACACACACACACACACACACAGACACACACACACACAGACACACACAAACACAGACACACAGACACAGTGAGGGGACAGAACCAACACACACACAGACACACAGACACACACAGACACACACACACACACACACAGACAGACAGACAGACACACAGACACACACAGACACACACACAGACACACAGACACACACCTGAAGTCCTTGTGTAAGAATTCGTCCAGCTGGGGTCCGTGCTTGCCCAGAGGGTCGTCAGGAATCAGGAAGTGATCCTCCACAAAGGTGAACTGCAGCAGCCTGTGGGAACAGGACTCAGTATGAGGCTCCTCTGAGTGGCGTTCTGTGCTGAGCGGGGCTCTGTGCTGAGCGGGGCTCTGTGCTGAGTGGGGCTCTGTGCTGAGCAGGGGGCTGTGGACACCTGTCTCACCTCTCTTTGATGATCTGTCTCCAGGCCTCTGACGTGTCCACGAATTCCCGCATGTTGTCGTTGGTGACAATGACCCCGCCTGTCTTCTCTGCCAGGTGCAGAAGAAACCTGTGAGTGAGGGAGAGCTTTTAGACTCACAGAGGGGCATGCAGGTGTGCCGACTGAAGGTGGGACTGAGGGCGTGGCAGGGGGAGGAGCTGAGGGAGGGCGGGGCAGGCGCACTCTGAGGGTACCTGTCATCGTGGGAGGAGATCCTCTGGCCGCACACCTCTCTGGAGGGAGTGAAAGACAAGAGCCGCAGGTCCTCCAGCTGAGTCAGGAAGTGCTGCTCTGTGGAGAGAGAACACACACCTTTACACACCTTTACACACACACACATGTCCTCAGAGCCCTGGTCACCCTGCTGTCTCACCTGTGATGTTGGGGTCCCTCTTCTGCCTCCACTGAGGGACGAACACTGTGATCTCACGGTGTCCCCGCTTCCAGAAGGTTTCCACTGCGATGGCAATCCCTCGGCAGGAGAAGAATCGGTGCAGGCCGTGCCTGGGGGGGTCAGAGGTCACACCGTCAGGCTCACACAGACGTGCAACAGAACAAAGGAGCAGACAAACGCCGTCTCCACACTGCAGTGCACGGAGACAGGCACGAGTAGCCGATCCAGAGACGGGGATGGGGGAGAGGCAGAGGTGGGCTGTACCACCATCTCCCCCTTTTCTGGAGTGGTGGTTTCTTCCTCTGTCACACTCTCTTTACACACAACATATCCAGCAACATGGCATGATCCTAATTTCATTATGACACTGCAACGGCAATCCAACGTCAGTCACAACAGCTTGCAGTCATCGATCCATACAATAAACAAAACAAAAAGACGATTTACATTTGGCCCAGGGCAGGAGACCTGAGTGTGGGGGCTGTCAGGTGGATAGAGCTCAGCCTGGTTTCTGTGTGATGCTAGATCACACGGAACTTCCCCTGCAGGGAGAAAGTGAACTCAAACAGGAAACACCACAAACCCCACCGCAAGTGACACGTTCCGTGAAATTACCTCGAGGGCCTGCAGACCACACGCCCAGAATACACCGAAAACTTTCAGCAAAATACCACTCTGAAACACCCCATCAGCTGTGCGTACACCTCGTGACCCTGGCAGCAGGAATACTGACAGCGTGTGTGAGGATAAAAGCAGGACAGAACCACAGACTCCTCCTCCATCCATTCTGCCCCATACAGCTCCAACCTCATCCTGCTCAGGGGAAAACTGCTGCAGAAAGTCGCTTTGGTGGGTTTCTCCCGGGACACCCTGCACTTCAAACACAGGCTGCTGTGGCCGGGAATACGGACCCTGACTCTGACTGCACTACCAGCTTAAAATAAAGAGGATGTGTGAACAGAACAGGAGCCCACAGGGAAGCCAAATACCCACCATCTCTCTCTCACACACACACACACACACACACACACATACACACACATACAGAGAGAGAGAGAGAGAGAGAGAGAGAGAGGGAGAGAGAGGGGAAGAGAGAGAGAGAGAGAGAGAAAGATGGCTTTGGCAGCACTACTTTCGGCAGGACAAAAAACACTGCCAATAAAGCACTGAACTGAGAGAGAAACTGTAAAATCAAACCAGGGGAAGTCATGAATCAGAGAAAGATTTGAGTGTGAGTAAGGTCCCAGGCCACGCCCCCTCCCCCATACAGAGTGTGGCAGCCCCGCCCACTCACCACACCTGCCGTGTGAGCCCGCCCACACTCGCTCGCTCACTCACTCGCACGCCCATGTGCGGTCGCACACAAAGGCTTCCTGGAAGCACTGTGCGCGTTTGCATTTTATTTTTACCCTAAAGAGACACTCATGACTGACTGGCATTGCTCTGCTAATATCTGCTGACATATACACCACTCACACAAACCTACAAACCTGCACACCTCTCACACACACACACACACACACACACACACACACACACACACACACACACACACACGCTGCTCTTTCTGAAGATGCATGTCAGCAGAACTTGCTCACTCAGTCACTGGAGAACTGACTGCTGCCTCTATAAACTCACACCTACACCTATTATACACACACCCAAACACCATCTCACACACACACACACACACACACACACACACACACACACACACACACACACAGCCAAACACCGTCTCATACACACACAAACACACAGCCAACCAGTGTGAGAACAAACACATCCATCTGCCACTGAAAAAGCACTTGAAAAATGAAAAATAAAAAAATGAAAAATGAGCCCATTATTCGTTGAGAGGAGAGGACAGAGTATCATTTAAGTTACAAACAGCTGAACCTGATCGCTCAGCTCTGACCTGCACACTCTGAGCTTCAGTGTGTGTAAGTGCAGGATTCCCATGCTGTGTAACCCCCCCCAGCAAATCCAGCTGATTCCTCTGGCTGTGGGACCTCATCCCTGTCCTGTGACATCACAACGGGGTCTCGAAATATCAAAGGAACCTGTGTGAGGTGAGAGTGGTGTGTGGGGCGTGTGAGGCATGTCGGGGTGTCTCGGGTGTGTCGGGGTGTGTGTGGTGTCTCGGGCGTGTTGCACACACTCACATCATGGCCACGTTGCTCCCATCGATGATGATGTGGCGGAGGCCCGGATCACCCGGCTCGTTCTGCAGGGTGAGTCTGTAGGGCGTGCGCAGAGACTGCTGGAAGCGGGACACGCCCGTGAGGGGCGCGGCCTTCGGGGGCGGAGTCACCGAGGGCACCCTGGGCGACACAGTCTGGTAGGAGCAGCCGGGGCGCTCGGCGGCCAGCGGGGGGCGCTGCGCAGTGCTGCGCAGGGGCGTGAGGGTCTCCACGCGCTCCGCCCCCCCGCGCGAGCTGCCCCGCGACAGGTAGTCCATCTTGGCCACGGCAGAGAAGCTGCCCCGCCCTCCCGCCTGGCCCCTCCCGCCGGCCGCCGCGTCCTCGCTGTCATCCGCGATGGTGATCACCTCCTGCACGCTCTGCACGCCGCCCCTCAGTGCTGCCCTCTGCTGGACGCCACTGCTCTGCACCACGCCGTTGCTGCTGGGCTGCACGTTCTCCTTGGCCTTCACCTCGGGGTACTCTCTGGCCCGAGAGGAGGAGGAGGAGGAGGAGGAGGCAGCGGCGGTGGGGGGCTGGCAGGAGGGGCTGGGGCTGCGCAGCTCCTGCGCTCGCTGTGCTCGCTGGCTCTCCTCCACGATTCGCTCCAGCAGCAGGAAGGTGTCGTCCCGCTGCCCCGCGCCCCGCACCACGCGCTCCACCACGTCCTGCTGGTAGCCCATCGTCCGGAAGAAGTTCACCAGGCACTTGAAGTTGGTCTCGGGGCTCACGCCGTCGGCGTCGTCCGACAGCTCGCCGTCCAGCACCACCACCTCCTCGCCAGCAGGGGGCCTCTGCCGGCTGTCGCTGCTGATGCAGCAGCACTCCTCCTCCGGGTCCCTGTCCCGCCTCTCCAGGGAGAACTGCCGCTTGGTGCCACGCGCCTCGCTCTCCGACGAGCGCCGCTTGTGGGAGGGACGGCCGTTCAGCACCGGCGCCTCCGGGACGCGCCCGCCGCCTTGTCCTCGAACGAGGTGTCCAGGATGCGGTTGGAGAGGTCGGTGACGGGGGTGCTGGTCTGGGAGCGGTCCTGCTCGGGGCCGGGGGGCGGGGCAGCGGGGGGCGGGCCGTTGGCGGGCGGGGCGGCCGCGTTGCGCGCCAGGTTCAGCAGCTCCTCCTTCAGCGCGCTGGGCAGCAGCAGCAGCTCCATGGCGTACTTGTCGGCGCGCTCCTCCACGAAGGTCTTGAAGGCGCGCTTGACGGCGGGCTCGCTGTCGCCCGGCAGGCTGCGGTTCTGCTGGAACAGCGCCACAAACTGCTGCACGCGGCTCTGCGCCATGACGACGGCCTCGGCTCCGCCCAGCAGCCGCAGCCGGCCCGGCTCCAGCACCGCCACCTCCGCGCTGGTGTCCCGCAGCAGCTGATCCAGGAACAGCCCCCGCGCCCCCCACGAAGATGCAGTGCATGTCTGTGGGGTACAGCTCCACCTGCTGCAGCTCAGGGGCACACAGACCCTTCACGTACTCCTGCAACGACAGCACAGCGTCAGCACAGCGACAGCACAGCGTCCAGCACAGCGTCCAGCACAGTGACAGCACAGCGACAGCACACAGCATCCAGCACAGCGACAGCACAGCGTCAGCACAGCGACAGCACAGCGACAGCACACAGCATCCAGCACAGCGTCCAGCACAGCGACAGCACACAGCGACAGCACACAGCATCCAGCACAGCGACAGCACAGCGTCCAGCACAGCGACAGCACAGCGTCCAGCACAGCGTCCAGCACAGCGTCCAGCACACAGCATCCAGCACAGCGACAGCACAGCGACAGCACACAGCATTCAGCACAGCGACAGCACAGCGACAGCACACAGCGACAGCACACAGCGACAGCACACAGCATCCAGCACAGCGACAGCACACAGCATCCAGCACAGCGTCCAGCACAGCGACAGCACACAGCGACAGCACACAGCGACAGCACACAGCATCCAGCACAGCGACAGCACACAGCATCCAGCATAGCATCCAGCACAGCGTCCAGCACAGCGACAGCACACAGCGACAGCACACAGCATCCAGCACAGCGACAGCACACAGCATCCAGCACAGCGACAGCACAGCGTCAGCACAGCGACAGCACAGCGACAGCACAGCAGCAGCACAGCGACAGCACACAGCATCCAGCACAGCGTCCAGCACAGCGACAGCACACAGCGACAGCACACAGCATCCAGCACAGCGACAGCACACAGCATCCAGCACAGCCAGCACACAGCACTGCAGCTGCACCAGCACAGCGACAGCACAGCGACAGCACAGTAAACACTGTGCACAGGAGGACAGCGTAAACAGCGAGCAGCACAGCGACAGCACAGCGTCCAGCACAGCGACAGCACAGCGACTGCACAGCTTCAGCGCACCTTGATCACTGCCCTGCAGCTGCACCTGGAGACCCAGGTAAACACTGTGGGAGGAAGTTAAAATGCACAACAGCGTCAGCCGTTACGGTTCCTCTGCTCCTTCTGACCTTGATCAGCACTGAGCTGCACCTGGATGACCGGTGAGATCAGGCGCAAACCGCCGCAGGCTGGCCAGCGCCGACCCGGCCCACCGCCTGAGACTCAGCACAAACTGCTGCAGGCTGGCCAGCGCCGACCCGGCCCACCGCCTGAGACTCAGCGCAAACTGCTGCAGGTGAAAACCTGTTTCATCTGCCTGCTTATTTCCCCCGGAGGACGAGCTGACTAAACGCAAGCGTGGCCCGCACACTTCAGGGGTGTATCATAGAACACATCACTGCACCTTTACACCCCCGCCCACGGCCCCTCCTCAGGCAAAACGTGTGTAATTTAAGCCAGAGTGAAGTGTTAGGATTCTCCGTACTGTATCACTACAGATGGCTGCACCATATTAGCAACCAGTTGCTCACAATGATTGTAAATATTATACAGAATCAAACAACAAGAGAGCAAGACAGTGCTGAGCGTGGCTGTGGTATTGCCATGGAAACAGGTCAGGCTGTCCCGTGTGGGGGGTGAGATGCCCCTCCTGTTGTGGTGTCGGTAACAGGGAGCGTTAGCGCGTACAGACCGGCAGCGGGTGAATCACCTGAGAGTCACTTACATGCAACTGCTCTTTTGAATAACTCTGAATACATCCCATCTTTATTGTAACATGCGAACACGCCCACACACCTACACACAGGTGAGCGGCCGGGTTCAGAGAGGCGGGGGGCTTTCCCGTCCACCCCTGACCGGAGCAACCCTGCGTGGGAGAGAGGGCCGGGACCTTCAGCCAAAAAATGCCCCTGCCTGCCTCCAGCCACACAGCAACACGGCCCCATGCAGCTAATGATGCGACAGGTGAAAGGGCAGCAAAGGACTCCTACAACTCAACACTCAGTCTACCGGCAGTTTTATGGGCCGCGACGTGACCTACAAACACCCAGTGGGTTCTGCCCAGAGGTGGCAGCATGTCTGAAAACAGCCGAAGGTTCAGAAATGCAGCGACACACAAATCAGGGGCTTTCACTTCAGCAGGGATGAATCAGAACAGGCTGGGACTTCCGACATCACCGTACAGCACTAATGACAGCATCTCCAGCCCCCCTCCCTGCGCGTGAGTTAGCAAATGATTTCACACAGATACCAAAAGCAGGAAACAAAACACAGCAAATCTACCGTGGGACTGGACCAGTGACTGGGGGTGGGGGTGAGAGTGGGGTTTCCGTTTTTTGTGCGCAGAACCGGCTGACTGGGGGCTCTGCGTTTACTGGCACCGGTGACAGCAGTTTCCGTGCTGACTTGAGCAATGAGAGGCAGGCGCTGTGAACTCGCCTGACCCCGGCGAAGCTGAAGGCGGGGGCGAGCAGCCGCGTTACGCGCAGCGGGAAGGATGTGCGCGCCAGGACAGCCCGACTCCGTCAAACCTGTACCGGAGCCCAGAGACAGGGGGAAACACACAAGCACCGAGGCCACGTGGAAACAAACATGTCGTTTTGGCCCATTTCTGTTCTCTTCCTAACATTATATGCTCACATTACTGGAAAAACTACCCAGCCAGCGTGGTACTCCATCACAAAAAGTGTTTGCTACAGGTCTGCCAGTGCGATCAGTGTCCGTGTGTCGCAGTGAGTCGCAGCCCGGACCGATCGCTGCCCTGAGCCGCGCAGCGCAGCGTGTCCTGGGAACGCAGCTCCGGCGCAATGCTTACACAACACTACACACTCACTCCGGGATATTCCCAACTGACAGCCAGATAGCCGAGCTGACGTTACTGTCAGTTTACTAAGGAGGAAATAACAGATAGCTAGCTGGCTCTTTGT
>CM032885.1:37815758-37828258 GCA_019176425.1 Megalops atlanticus
ACACACACACACACACACACACACACACACACACACACACACACACACACACACACACACACACACACACACACACACACACACACACTCTCAGGCTCTCAGAAAGCTGCCTGCTGCAGCGTGTGATGTAAAGAGCGGTGGGGGAGAGGCCTTGATCATAGGCTGTGTCTCTCAGTCTCACGTTATTGATTTCCTGCACACAGACTGAGTCCCAGCCCCACCGCGCCTGCATCATCCCAGCGGTTCCCCCCGCCCAAACAACTCCGGCCTGCCGGGGGGTTCTGCAGAGCCGGGAACGACCCAAGCCCAGCCGGGGAGACATCGCTTTCTCTACAGAAGAAAGAAGATGCAGAGAAATGTATTGAAGACTCCAAATAAGCCAGAGATGAGAGGAAGCCAGCTGGTCAGGCAGCAATGGAGGACAGATCAGAGCGAGGATGGGGAGGCAGAGGGGCATTGTGGGTAATGAGTTGCTCCTCATGTGGTCTCGGCTCAGCACCAGCACTGGACCCTGGAAACGCGGGATATCTCAATTCAATTCTCTCTTTCCCCATCTCTCAATCTCCACCTCTCTCAAATCTGCCTGTACAAATCTAAACACGGATGCTCTGTGGGGATCCCTGCTAAACTTATGTATGGGAAACTGCTGCAGCTTGCCCCCCACCCCCACCCCACCCACACGCACCACCCCCAATGCTCACACCCAGCCGAAGGAAAGGGACATGTGAGGTGCAGTAGAAGGGGGGTCTGGTGGGGGACGGGGGGGCCCTGCACATGTGGGTGGGGAGTGGGGGTCAGTGAGGGAGGCAGATTCTACCCAACTACCCCCTCCCCACACACCCCCATCACCACTGGTCGAATGTGGAGTGGAAATAAATATATAAACATATAAAAGGCAGATTATGAATAATAAAACAGCCATAAATCCCATAATCTGGGCCCATGATTTATGAATTTACAGTGGCTGATGGCCCCGGCCACACTGTAAATATTCATGCGACAAGCACTAAGCTTTATTTAATGGTGATTAATGGTAATGTGGTCAGGCAGCCTCATAACTGCCAAACGTTATTACAGGCAGCTGCTTGAATGCAAATGTTATTTCGTGTAAGATTAGGGAGGCAAATTAGGCTCTGTGGCAGGCTGAGGTGCTGCAGACACCCACAGCCCGCACAATCCAGCTCTTATTCTATTAGCGCTGGTTAGAGGTGGGAGAGTGGAGCCCAAACTGGCTACAGCTGCAGCACCAATCCTGCTGCCAGGGACACCACTGTTACTGCTGTTACAGCTACTGTTACTGCTGCTACTGCTGTTACTGCTGTTACAGCTACCGTTACTGCTGCTACTGCTGTTACTGCTGTTACTGCTGTTATAGCTACCGTTACTGCTGCTACTGCTGTTACTGCTGTTATAGCTACCGTTATTGCTATTTTTGCTGCTACTGCTGTTACAGCTACTGTTGCTGTTGTTACTGCCATTACAGCTACTGTTACTGTCGTTACAGCTACTATTACTGCTGCTACTGCTATTACAGCTACTGTTACTGCTGTTACTGCTGTTACTGCCATTACAGCTACTGATGCTACCACTACTGTTACTACTGTCAGAGCGAATGATTACTATTACAACTACTATTGCTGCTACTGCTATGATTACTACTGCTGCTACTGCTGTTAATACTGTTACTGCAAATATTATGATTGCTACTATGAATATTACTACTGTTACTGCTATTACAGCTTCTGATGCTACAACTATTGCCGCTACTCTTACAACTAGTGGTGCTACTGCTACTACTACTGTTATGGCTATAACTACTAGTGTTGATACTGCTGTTATTACTATTACTGCTACCACTACTGCTGCTACTGCTGCTGCTGGGGTACTGACTGGCCCCGCTGCTCCCCTGCTGTGTGTGCTGTCAGTAATGGTGTGACTGTAACATGCTCACACACACGCAGCCTCCCTCCGAGCCGGCAGTCCCACACCTGACCCTCAGTCATTCTGCATTCATAAACACATTTATGTATATCCTCAGTAGCCATAATGCGTGCAGTATAATGTCCTTTGTTCTGTAGGATGCCTTTTCACTTCTGTTGGTTTTTATCTTAAACGACATCCTCCACTGGGATTCTGGGCCTGCTAAAGGTAATTATCTGAAATCCCTTCCTGCCCACTCATTAGACAGATAGCTTTGCATGTTGACTGTGTGGCATTGTGGAGTAGTGGAATGTGTGTGTGTGTGTGTGCGTGTGTGTGTGTGTGTGTGCGTGTGCGTCTATATTTTTCAGACTGGTGTTATTAACACTGGATATCAATGCATCTCAGGGCGTGGCACATAAAGACATCTCATCTCTAGTCTCCTCTTCCCACCTGCTCTGCTGCCCCATTCTTTTCTGCTCCTCTCTTTTGCTTTGTTTCCCACTCGCTCCCTCCATCCCTCTCTCTCTCTCTCTCTTTCTCTCTCCCTCTCTCTCCCTCTCTCAGTCTCTCCCTCTCTCTCTCTCTCATTCCTTGCTGACGAGGTGCACTGCCCAGTGGAGGACACAGAGGGGAGTGCAGTACCAGCCTCAGACAGAGGGGGCAGCATTGAGAACAGAGGTTTTGTCATTCAGACCCCCAGCAGACAGCAGTGATATCCTGTCCTCCATGGAGAGCTGGGCACCACCCCCGCCAGCAGCACACCACCCAAAGTGAGGATGTAGTGAGGAAGCAAAAGCACACACCCCCCTAAACACCCCCAAACGCCCCCCTCTGCGGAGCAGCCCACAGCTGCACAGACATTACCTGTGCTATTATTCTCCAGGGACGGGAGGAATGAGCAGCTGCTACCGGCCAGAGAGAGGAATATGAAGAGAGGAGCAGGGTGACATTTCACTGAGGATGAGGAGCCCCCCCCGGTCTCCCCCGTCCCCCTCCCTCCCCCGGTCGCCCTGCCCGCCGGCTGGGACTCAGACTCCACACTCAGACTTGTTTCAGACGCAGTGCATGATGGGTAGGTGTGCAGCAGCAGCGCGGGGAGGAACAGTGTGTGCTGGAGGCCCCTGGGGCTCGGGCGGGGCGGAGTCAGGCGGGAGGGGCGGAGTCGCCCAGGCGGGGGACGGGGGCCGCACGGGGCAGGCGAGATGAGCTCTGCGGGGGGCGGGCTGTGGGACATGTCTCTGTGACGGCAGTGTGCATTTAGGGACGGCTTGGAGAGGGCCCCGTAATTGGGAGAGGTGTGAGCACAGGCACACGGACGCAGAGAGCTCAGGGCTGCCGTTCGGGAGGGGGGTGTGGAGCGTGACTGCCCGTCTCTCTCGCCAATTGTGTGGATTCAGCCAAACTCACCACTCACCAGGGACACAGGGCGGAGCCAGCACGATGCCCATTCACCTGCCAATCACCTCCCACCAAGCTGTGGACGGAACTGTCCTGCAGCCAATGAGGAACCGGCACTGCTGCTGATTCCTCTCCTCTCCTTCTCGTCCTCTCCCTCCCCCTCCCTCTCTCTTTGTCTCCCTCTCTCTCCATCTCTTTCTCTCTCTCTCCCTCTCTCTCTCTCTCTCTCTCTCTCTCCATCTCTCTCTCTCTCACTCTCTCTCTCTCCCTCTCTCTCCCTCTCTCTCTCTCTCTCTCTCTCTCTCTCCCTCTCTCTCTCCCTCTCTCTCCATCTCTTTCTCTCTCTCTCCTCTCTCTCTCTCTCTCTCCCTCTCTCCATCTCTCTCTCTCCCTCTCCCTCCCTCTCTCTCTCTGTCTCCCTCTCTCTCCATCTCTCTCTCTCTCCCTCCACCCTGATGTACCTGCACTCACAGCTCCACACCCTTCCTCTGTCTCAGATTCACATGCTTCATGTGCCTCTTTCACTCAAGCAGATAAATTCATTATAAATACATTATGACTAAACAGAGAAAGAAGAAAGTTCATTCCCACAAGAATGAGAGTGCAGGCATTATATCTGTTCTGCCTGTGCCCCCAGCCTGTTCCCTCTCCCAGCCAATGACAGGCAGAGGTTTAAAAAAACAATAACTGTGAACTAATGTCTTCTCATTTTCAAAGACAGAAACATGATGAGACAAAAGTTCCAGTGATGGGCTAACAGAGGTTCAGCTTCACCATGAAGCGTTTGCATGATGTGTTTCGGGGCACAGTGGTGTTTCAGGGCTAGCGTCCCCCTTGGGGTCCTTCCTAGGTGGAGCTGGGCTTCAGCACTGGTGGCATTGTGGGTAGGCCTGGTTTGGATGGATCAGTTTGATTGGTTCTTTATTCTGTAGGAACAGGGAGGCGGCCTAATTCATTCCTCCACATGCTATTGGGTTCAGGCTCTTACTATGTGAGTCACTCAGGATAAGAGCTTCTGCTAAATTACTAAATTTGAATTTGAGCATTCGTCTCTTTCTGTGGCTGGTCTTTCTAAATTCAGCTGGGTTCAATGCATTTCCTCCAAGGCAACCCTCTCCGCTCACACTGAGCACAGAAAAATTACATAACCCTGCAATAAACACACAAACAAACACAGGAAAGAGAGTTTCAATCATGCGAGAGGAGAGGGAGGTGGAGATCGCTTACCAACATGTAGGTGATATACTGGGATGCGAAGACTCTGGCTCCCCAAATCCTGCTCCCACCGTACCCCTCACCCACACACACACACACACACACACACACACACACACACACACACACAGCCCCAGTGCACACACCCCTCACACTGGGATGCACAGCCACTAAAGCCAATTAGCGGAATGTTCCAGAGCTCTTACTGCAGGGCTGTGTGCCTCGTTAAGCAGTGAGAATCATGACATTTCATTTACCCACATGGCTAATAGAAGCAGTGTGTGTGTGTGTGTGTGTGTGTGTGTGTGGGGGTGTTCTGAGGCCCTCATCAGAACAGAAGGAGTCAGCTCAGATCAACAGAATGCTAATGCAGGCTACAGGCAGGACTAGTGCAGTCACTCTCACCCGAGAGTACAAATGTGTCCCTCTTACCTGAGAGAACAGGTGTGGTGCTCTCACCTGAGAATAGGTATATTGTTCTTACCTGAGGAAATACGTGACTCCTTACTTCAGGGGACAGGTGTTTGATGACATCACTCACCTGCAGAGGACACTTGACCAGTGTGAATGTGGAAGCATTTTGCAATGTAAATCCTCCAACACACTCACACCCAAACCCAACACACTTACACCCAAACCTGACACATCCATGAAAACTCAGGTTCTTTGTGGCCCTCTAAGGAGAGAGACGGAGTCAGTGGGAGAGAGGAAGAGAAAGAGAGAGAGATTTATGCCATCAAAAGTCTCTCATTAAAATAAACTTCTTAACTTTTTACATTGAGGTCCTCTAACTCAGCCATTAATGAGTACATGATTAAAACATTGTCAGCATTTATTGCAGTGGCTGTCCCGAGGAAAGCAGCTCTCTGGCAGTGAGGAGGAGCAGTGAGGAGCAGCAGTGAGGAGGAGGTGAGCAGCTCTCTGGCAGTGAGGAGGAGGTGAGCAGCTCTCTGGCAGTGAGGAGGAGGTGAACAGCTCTCTGGCAGTGAGGAGGAGCAGGAGTGAGGAGGAGGTGAACAGCTCTCTGGCAGTGAGGAGGAGGTGAACAGCTCTATGGCAGTGAGGAGGAGCAGTGAGGAGGAGGTGAGCAGCTCTCTGGCAGTGAGGAGGAGCAGTGAGGAGGAGCAGTGAGGAGCAGGTGAACAGCTCTCTGGCAGTGAGGAGGAGCAGTGAGGAGGAGGTGAGCAGCTCTCTGGCAGTGAGGAGGAGCAGTGAGGAGGAGGTGAACAGCTCTCTGGCAGTGAGGAGGAGCAGTGAGGAGGAGGTGAGCAGCTCTCTGGCAGTGAGGAGGAGCAGTGAGGAGGAGGTGAGCAGCTCTCTGGCAGTGAGGAGGAGCAGTGAGGAGGAGGTGAGCAGCTCTCTGGCAGTGAGGAGGAGCAGTGAGGAGCAGGTGAGCAGTTCTCTGGCAGTGAGGAGGAGCAGTGAGGAGCAGGTGAGCAGTTCTCTGGCAGTGAGGAGGAGCAGTGAGGAGCAGGTGAGCAGTTCTCTGGCAGTGAGGAGGAGCAGTGAGGAGCAGGTGAGCAGTTCTCTGGCAGTGTTGCACATGCTGCAGAAAGCACTCTATCCTCTTTATTAAGTAAAAACGTTTTGTGGTTAAATGTCATTTCAGTCTGTATTTCTATGTTTCTATAAAGCTGCAAAAACCACAAAAGCAAACAATGCATGTCTGAATTAAAGACGAGAGAGAGAGGGGGAGGGAGAGAGAGAAACGGGGGAGAAATTGAGGTGAAGGGGTCAGCGACTGAGAAAACGCCAAATGAGAGATAAAAGAAGGTAGTCATTAGACTACCCGGGCAATGCATGATGGGAAAGGTAATCACTCACCTGCTAATTGCAACCTGTCTGTGGTGCCTGGCAGCGGGACAGAAGCTCGTGGGTCCTTCTCGCTCTGCGCACAGCGGGGCCATCTTTACATGTCTGCCGTCTCTGTGGCCCCCGTGGGCCCCCCCAGCCAGCGGGGGGTGTGGAGTGACAGCGCAGCAGGCACAGTGGGAGCTCCGAAACGCAGCGAGTTTACCAAAGGCCATTCTCACCTGCAGCTCTCTGCACAGAGGCTGTGGAGGGGGGCCGCTGGCTGTGATGGCGCCTCCAGTGGCTGCAGGGGGTACTGCAGGGGTCCTGAGCGCTCTGAAACGCTCCCGGCCTGCCCCAGGAGAGGGGGCGTAATGTGGGTGGTGCGTCTGCACATGTACGAAACAGATGCTGTGTTAACCGACCCTCTGAAAGGGCGTCTGATACAGTCAGGCAGCAACACACAAGATCTGCTGCTGACACTGCTAAAAAAGGAGGGAGGAGAGCTACTTTTCATTTTGATCCTGGAAATTTAGGAAAATGTGGCAGTTGTGTGAGGCTATGGCTGCATCACCTGGGGTGACCTCTGACCTCACGGGGGGGTTTGTTCCCACTCGCTTTGTTACCCCCTCAAAGAATCTCTTTTCATCTGATCTCAGTCATCCCGCGCTGGCTTTGATGTGCTCTCTCTCTCCGCCACACTCACATCCTCCCCCTCTCTCTGCGCTGTTATTACCCTGCCTGTTTGTTTCTCTTATTGTTTTATAGCTAGCGCTCCCCTCTCCCCCTCTCCCCCTCTCCCCCTCTCCCCCTCCCTCGCCCACTCCCTCTCTCTCAAATTCAAATTTCAAAGTCAAACAGAACGGCAAATAGGAGATCTACCTACCAGAGAATCTTACATGCACACATCACACCTACAAACAGATGCAAATACAGCTCCTCTCAACGTCTCTTTCCCCTGCCCTCACATCCAAAACCCACTTTCAAACCAGGATTATTGGCTTGACAATAAATAAATACAACGTGTTGCCAAGACATTTGGAATGAGTGTAAAAGAGGAATAGCACGCTCAACAGAATTTAATCATCCTGTCTGACGGTCCACTCTGAGTGGCAGGACAGTTGCGTGTTCCCCCTCCCACACAGACACAGGTGACCCGCTGTTCCTCAGGGTGTGGCAGGGTGACACAGGTGACCTGCTGTTCCTCAGGGTGTGGCAGGGTGACACAGGTGACCCGCTGTTCCTCAGGGTGTGGCAGGGTGACACCTGGCCTGGCTCACAGCAGAACCATCACTTTCAGATATTTGTAAGAGGAGGTTACATTTTAGAGCTGATTTTTGAAAGTATGCGCTCCTAATTTCTGTTAATTTTAATGGCGAGAGAGGAAGAGCGTCTCTGTCTAAAACTCCTCTAAACTGCACATATCTATCCCTCTTTTCCCCTCTCTCTCCCTGTCTCCCTCTTTCTCTCTCTCTCTGTCCCTCTCATTCTCTCCCTCTCTCCATCTCTCTCTCCTGTGAAGGCTGGCTTTGCTTGTATGGAGGGAGAGGGTGTGGTGAAGCCCCAGCAGTCAGGGGTCACACGGTTAGGCAATGTAACAGCAGCTGACACAAGAAAAGCCCATCTGGCTAGTGATTCCCTGACCTCTGACCCTGCAGCAAATCACCCCCAAACCGCCTGTCAAAGCCAAATGCTGTTGGCTGCTCCTTACACAGACTGTACAATGTAAGAGTCGAGTGCTGTTTTAGCTAGCGCAATTATAGATATTATATTTCAATACTGATTATTTTTAGGGAGGGGATTTGAGCAGAAATGGCCCCCCATGCAGGGGTGGGCTCTGTGCTGCCTGTGTGTGCGGTGTGCTCTGGGCTCGGGGGAGTGGCTCTCCACACGCTCTCCGCTGCTGTTTTTCTCTCCACGATGGATGGAAAGCAATTAAAAGGATGTTCTGCTGCATCTCGGTGGTACACAGGAACCGATCGGCCCAGATTACCGGCCGCACGATCGATGGGGGCAGCGAGAGAGGCTGTTTTTCTCAGCGCTCGGCTGGTTAAGAAGCTGCCGCGTCACACACAGCGTTATTGACCGTCCGCAGTTAGAGAGCCGATCCCGCGCCGGTCGCTCCGCGCCTAATCCTGGAGTTTACCTCACCCAGCTCCCTCTCCCAGCGGGGGGGGGGGGTAGGAGGGAGAAAAATACACTTGTTAACACACTGAGGTCCTCTTACTCAGCCATTAATGATGACATGATTAGAACATCAGCGTTTCCTGCAATGTCTGTCCTGAGGTGAGCTCTCGCCCCTCACATGGGCCCCCCGGACACACCGCAAAACAGAGCAAGCAGCCTTCCAGCCTGAGCCGACGCTACTGAAGCAGGCAGAAGCACAAGGTCAGAGGCTGAGGTCTGCATTCGGGCGCACACCACAAAACAGTTCACTTTAATATCATTAATAAATGTTTTTTAAATAATTCATTTTTAATGGTTAATTAACCAGACATTAATATAAAGTGTCACTCAACTGTATGTTCATTATAATTATGTTATTAGCATTATTAGATTTGTTTCATGTTGCTGAACCCTAACCTGGCAAAGGAGGATCTGCACCCCTAACATGTGCATTAATCAGCCGCAGGGAGCAGCTGACCCACAGGCCGCTGGTTGTGTCGGTTCAGGGGGACACGCTGACCTTTCTCCTGCAGATGAGTGGATTGTAATTAGCACCATTGTTTAGGAGGAGATAAATAAACTCCTTCTGTGTGAGTAATGTGGGGAGGAGGGCGGTGCGGACAGGGGATTAATAACGAGGAATAGTGAGGGACCAGCCTGCTAACAAATGCCTGTGCACCCATTACTGCTTCCAGGTCAGAGGTCAGTGCAGGCTGGTTCCTGTAGAAAACAAAGCCCAAAACAAACAAATCAAGACTGTGGAAAGATGACTCATTACAGCAAAGGAGGACGACAGTACACAGACCATTATGACTTTGTTTAATTAGCATGTTGTTAACAACTGGCTGTCGATGAGGTAATTAACCAACGTGTAGATGGCAGTTTTAATGGGGTCCCAGATCTGTGAGAGAGAGAGATTAGAGTGGTGAGTTTGACCCCAGTCATTCAATCCATCTGTCTCTCTCTCTCTCACTCTGTTCTTCTCTCCCTTGGTTTTTAAATATAATGTCAGTTTAGAAGAGGGAGAACAGAGGGAAAATGGCCACTGTCTCCCAGCAGAAGGTTCCTGGGGGTCAGGCTATTATTGGGTGTGATATTTCCGGCCAGTGCATAAACTTCTGAAGTCAACCAATTTACCAGCGAGAGAAAGAGAGAGAGAGAGAGAGAGAGAGGTGAGGTGGGGTGTCGGGGTTGGGGGGGCTGCCGGGGCGCTATTTCTGAGGGATGGAGCACGGCGAGACGACAGGGTGGATCTCACTCGGGAGGTGAAAATGACAGGCAGGGTGCTGAGGAAGGCGTGTGTGCAGGCTGACAGAGTCAGCAGCAGAGGTCTGCATTTAGGAAGTGCGTGTTAGAGGCTGCAGCTCAGCTCAAACCCACCGGAGATCAGGTAACAGAAGCTCTACACACCTTACCAATGGTCTACGGAGACCAGTCACAGTGGCGTCTCCCTTCCACAGCCACAGGGAGAAAGCACTGGAGGAGCTCGAGGAGCAAAGACACTGAGTCTGAGTGTTAATGGGACCCCAGTCTCAGTGCTAATTCAGCTGGACTCTCAGTGTTAATTCAGCTGGACTCTCAGTGTTAACTGAGGTTGAGCGCTGGTGGAGAAGGCCTTTTAGGGGAGCAAAAGGCTCTGACACAGTCAGGAAAAGTGCAGAACAGATATAAATTAGCTGCTGCTGCTGAAGGAGTCCCCAGCTGGCCGACACGCGCGCTGAGGATAATTACAGCGCCGGATCCCGCCAGCTCTGCCCTGCAGTGGAGGAGGACACCAGAGACACCGAGCCGAAAATTAAACCAGCCATCCCTGCACGCTCTGTTCACCTGCCACCCCACACACACACACACACACACACACACACACACACACACACACACACACACACAAACACACATGCACACACACACACACACAGACACACACACACACACACACAAACTCAGACACACACACACGCACACACACGCAGACGCGCACACACATGCAGACACACGCAGATGCAGACACACACACACATACATACACGCACAAACACGCAGACACACACACACAGACACACACACACAGACACACACACACACATGCAGACACACACAGGCACACACATGCAGACACACACACACAGACACACGCACACACACACACACGCAGACACACACAGGCACACACACGCAGACACACACACACAGACACACGCAGACACACACACACACGCAGGCACACACACAGATACATACACGCAGACACGCACACACAGACACACACACTCAGACACACACGTGCAGACACATACACACACACGCAGACACACACACACAGACACACACACTCAGACGCATACATGCAGACACACACACACACGCCACGGTGTCAGGGACAGTCATGGTCACCTAGCCCAATGCCCGTTTCCACACGTTGCCATTGGGAGCAGTAAACTTTGAGAGGCATGCAGCAGTGTGTGTTGACGAGCTGGGACTGCAGCTGTTGTTTCTCCAGCGTGGGGGGGGCAGCTCACCTGTGTGGGCGAGGACAGTGTGCCAGAGTTCACCACACATCCTGCCGCAACCAAACACGTGCAGAAATGAAGGAGCAATGAAATAATCCCCTCATACAGCTGTCACTCTGCCCAAACCCCCACCTGCCCGAGTCCGTCACCCACGGCAACAAGCACCTGACTCTCCACAGGAAGCAGCCCTGCCTCCCTCATCTGAGGGCTGTGTGATGTGGCAGCTGTTGCTGACGACCGCTGTCATTTCTCTGTGTCTCTGCTCTGTATGTCTGTCTGTGTGTCGGCATCTTGTTGTCCTGTCTGCATGTCCTGTCTCTGTGCTGTGTGGTTCTAAACTGTGAGTTTGTCGCTCGGTGCTCTGTGTCTTGTGTCTGTGCTGTTGGTGCTCTGTACTCTGTGTCTGTGTTTCTGTGTCCTGTTTCCTCATCTCTGTGCTGTGTCTCTGCTGTGTCTCTGTGCTTTAGCTCTGTGCTGTGTCTCTGTGCTCTGGTGTAATGACAGGGACAGGTATACTGCATTTATTGTCCCGTATCTTTTCTTTAAAATGTATTTTCTCTGTAAGAGCAATTAGCCTCTCTTCCTGTGAGTGCTGCGGCTGTCCTCATTATCAGCCGCTGGAGATACAGGCTGGCGAGAGGGAGACGGTCCCCTAAACCGACGCAGAACTGACCCTGCCCCCTCTCCCCCCCCCCCTCGCCCCCCGCCTCCTCCCTCTCTTCCCTCTCCTCCCTCTCCTCCTGCCCTTCCCCTAAATTGCCTATTATTCTTCCCCTCTCCTTCAGTGGTGGTAATGGCGCTGCAGCAGTGCAGTATGGGAAGTGAACTGGATGCGGACGCTCATTAGACTAAGAGAACATTCCAGCATTAGAATCAGAGTGAGGAAACTTCAAAGAGCTACCAACAGCATGGCCGTGACGGACAGAACTGCAGCCGTCGGCGTGGAAACGCTTCCCCCGGTGACAGGCCCTCAAAGATGACACCCCCAGTCTGTCAGCAGATCACCCTGACAGAAACGGTGACCTCTGACCCCTGGGGGCGGAGGGCAAGGCCTGGCCCAGTCAGTGCTGTCAGGGAAGGGGGCAGAGGCTGGTCTCTGAGGAGGGGGATGCTGGGATGAGGGAGGACCGTGGGACAGGGCATCTCCACATGGAACCCCGTGCTCATGGCAGCAGCCTCAAGAATAACAAGTGTTAACAGAAAAGCACAACACTGTAAAAACCGCTCAGTAAAGACCACAGCCCCGCAGAACACCTCACGCATTTCACTGCCTGTTTAAGTACAGCGCTAATTTCGCCGGTGTCGCGCACAGCCAGAACACGGCACTACGCTAATCACTGCACCGGGCTCCGGTTGCCACCGAGCGCTGCAGAATGAACCTGTTCACACATTATATGAGTAACAGAGACAGACGGGGCCGGGGAATCAGTGTTTATATGAAAAAAAAAGTGTTTGATAGTGTAGGCCGGACTGCTGCCTGCCCTGACAGACTGTGTC
>CM032885.1:37833258-37838258 GCA_019176425.1 Megalops atlanticus
ACACACGATTTATGAAAGTGTAACTGTACATATCCATAGCTACCTCTCTCTCTGCCTTCTCACACTGTAACACCAATGTAACACAGGCAACACTGGTGTACAATTCAGCACCTACATACACACACACACGCACACATGCATGCACACAAACACACACACATGCACACATGCATGCACACAAACACACACACGCACACATGCACACGACCACTGAGTTCAGTCAAAAGCACCAGGTTACCTTAAGGAAGAGGATAATTTAATCAAAAAGATGACTAACTCCAGAGGTCCATTTACTGTTATACAATGTTGGATCAATATATGTGTTTTTTAATTTTTTATTATTATTTAATATCACTTTTCCTTAAGTCAGCTGGGCAGTTTGGATTGACCCCAGGGTTGTGTGTGTCTGTTGTACGTGTTATATCACTGGTAAGAGAAGGCAGTACGAGGAGCTCCTCTCCCTGCAGAACTACAGTCAGAGGCTCTGAGAGAAATTTCACAGTCTGGAAATAGAAGTGAGCAATCCAGGGGTGGTCAACACCTTTTGTGAATCAGTTTATTGAAACAGGCTGTTAATTAAGAGTGATACATCAGTGAGGAGTTTGGATACTAACACTCCAGGACTGAGAGCTGTGTCTGTCTCTGGAAGGTATGGGGATATCTGAGCATAGATTCATCCTCACAGAAAGATGACCCCTCCCTGAATCAGTGGGTGTCAGCTGAGGGTATCCCAGCATGCAGTGGGAACACACTCTGCTCGGGGGACTGTCCTGTCCTGCACAGATCAGCACACACACCTGCAGACAGACAGACTAACAAGGACAGACAAAGCCCACACACTCAGGGGTCGGCAGGTATACTAAACCCCCACCAGACAGACCTCCACCCTCCCAAAACAGACACCTAAGGACAGTCCTACAGACAGACAGGTATCTGTTCCATGAGAGACAGACTGACCTGTGGTGGCCTGGCATTGAGTGGAGGAACCCCGCCCCCCAGAACAGATGAGCTCAATCTTCAACCTAATTATCCCAATCCACCACTGCATGGCCATCCATAACGCCACAAATTTGCCTCTAATTAACAGTTATAAACGACCATCACCAGCCAAGAGGGGCAACAGAGCCAGCAGAGAGAGGGAGAGAGAGAGAGAGAGAGAGAGAGAGAGAGAGAGAGAGAGAGAGAGAGAGAGGAGGGAGGGTATGAAGGGAGAGTGAGAAATAGAGTGATTGAGGAGGAGAGGAAGGGAGGGGTTACAAAAGGTGAAATGTAATCAGTACTCTGTATGACCTCTGTATGAATCCTACTTTAGAGTTCTGTGTGAATCGTAACTGCAGCCAATGATCAAGTGCTCAGCCTTACTGTAGACAGACAGACAGACAGACAGACAGACATAGTTATGCAGGTAATTACAAGCAGAGGCTGCAAACACAGATGCAGCTGGGCTGAAACACAGAATCAGGCAGGCAGACGGCCTGTAACCCCGCCCTGTAACCCTACCTGTAACCCGCCCTGTAACCCTGCCTGTAACCCCGCCCTGTAACCCCGCCCTGTAACCCTGCCCTGTAACCCTGCCTGTAACCCGCCCTGTAACCCTGCCTGTAACCCCGCCCTGTAACCCCGCCCTGTAACCCTGCCCTGTAACCCCACTCCTGTAACCCCGCCCTGTAACCCTGCCCCTGCAACCCTGCTCCTGTAACCCCACCCCTGTAACCCCACCCTGTAACCCTGCCCCTGCAACCCTGCTCCTGTAACCCCACCCCTGTAACCCTGCCCCTGTAACCCCGCCCCTGGAACCTGGCCCCGTGTAACCCCGCCCCCGGAACCCCTCCCTGTCACTGGCCAGCGATGGCTCAATCCAGCGACTCTCTCTCCCGGGAAAAGCAGATTAAACAGGCAGCACTTAGCCGCAGTTAATGGAGTTTAATTATGAATGAGGAGCAGGGAGCTGATCGATCGGCACTCTGTCAGCTACTAATCACACACTCGGTGTCCTGTGTAATCCCCACCCCCCTGACAAACCGCTCACACGCCCCCCGGGAGCGCCCCCCCCATTACAGCGGGATGTGGGTGGGGGTCTGACCTTTAGACAGCTGGGTTGAGGCTGTGCAGCGATGACTTCGGGGTGGGGGTGGAGGGGTTAACCTCTGCAGCACAGCCGGACTTCATTCAGAGGAGAAAAGGACACATTATGCGGGTCCCCTCGGGGGGGTGGGGGGGTGGGGGCACACGGTCCTCAGTCTCCCGGCCCCCTGCATGGGCTGCAGGCTGTGATACACACACCACACAAAAGAGCTGTCAATCACACCCTCACCTTCAAACACTTCTCACCTGGGCGTGGGGGGGGGCTGGTTCCTGGTGTTACAGAAATGGAAAGACTGTGAGGGCAGGGAGGCCGTGTCTGCAGCTGGGGGGGAAAACATGCAAACAGCCACATAACCATGCAGACATGCTCTCTGTTGTTTATAGAGACAGACTTTTAACCAGAAGGTTGCAGGATCAGATCCCTGCTGGTTCCAAACCTGAATGACACCACCTAATACCAACCAGGTGTACATAAATGTGCAGGATGTGGACAATGTTCACTGCCACATATAACAGTATATATTACGTTACATATACTACATACATTATATTACATATATTACGTCACCTATATTACGTTCTCAGAAGAAGCTGTATAATAAGTTCCACAGTACCGCGTCACACTTCCACGTGCAGCAGAAAGCCCGTAATACAATCACGTTTTCTTTCTCAATTTTAAGCTATAAAGCGAAGTGAAGGGCGCGGGTGCTGCTGCAGCCACGCGGCGGACTCATCAATAACACAGTCACTTAAGAAAGCGCCGTTTGTTCCCGTTAATGTGTTCATCTTAAGAGGAAATGCGATTACGCTCGTTAAAGCAATCAGCGGTGCTCCCGACCGCACAGCCGTCAGCAGCCATGAGCCCCGTTACTGTGAGCGTAAACAAACGCGGGCTGGCAGCCGGGCGCGTGCCCCCCCACGCGCCCCCACGCGCGCGGGATCACAGCGTGCTCGTCAGATTAATCACGCAACGCAGCGGGACGAGGCTCGAGCTGGCACCGCTCGCGCACGCCGCTCTGCTTTCAATCAACATTTGTCCTTAACTCCGACTCACAATTAAACGCAATCGTTGCTTTTTATCTTCACAGACAGATTTTGGCGCGTTCAGCCATCCCCACACGGAATTTGAATAAAGTCTGTTTTTATGGAAAGTTCTGGACAAAAAACTGAAGTCAGGCTTTTGTTTTGTTGTAGTTTAACTATAGATGAAATTGTATTTCTTAATGTATATGAATTTAAATGTGCATGTACTACACATTGGTGTTTATGTACAGCATAAATCAGTGTGTACTGTGTGTATTGTGTGCATGACAATGATGTGTGAAATAAACTGAGTTGGAAGGTTGTGGGTTGGGGTGAAGGGGGAGAGACAGAGGGCATTCCAACACCTGAATTCTTAAAGGCACACGTGCGTCTGATGGTGACGTCACTCCTAACAGGGCTGGTGACGTATGCACACACTTGAGATTTATCAGTGAGCATAAGCTTTTGTGAATGTTCACACACTTGTATCTTAAGGGGGTGTTGTAGAGTGCAGTGCTATGAGTCCAGCTATGGATCGATTTTTCTGGAGTACACTCAGAGTCTCTCAATCAGTCCTAAAACCCTCTCATCTTCTCACCCAGCCTGGAGTGGAACACCCCCCACCCCTCCTCAAAACGTACATACACACACCTGCTCTGTCTAGCCCTGTGACCCTGCAGCTGCCCGAACCCCCCCACCCCAAAAGAACCCTCACCTGTTTACTGTAGACCTCACTCAGAGGAGGGAAAACTGTGTGTTTAATGTTTTTCCTTTGAACTTCACAAGTCTGTCGCCTCCAATTTCCTCCCAGCAAGGTCTAACATGGTTTTAAGAACCTGCCACCTGCTGCTTGTTTGTCTTATGCAACCGTGTGCAGATTTTACAAAAGCTATAGCAAATCCCCCCCTTTCAGACTCTCCCCCTCTCTCCCTCTCAGACTCTCCCCCTCTCTCCCTCTCAGGCTCTCCCCCTCTCTCCCTTTCAGACTCTCCTCCTCCCTCCCTCTCAGACTCTCCCCCTCTCTCCCTCTCAGGCTCTCCCCCTCTCTCCCTCTCCCCTTCTCTCTGTTGTTCTGACCATCCTCTCACCATGTGATATGCTGCATTGCATGCTGGGATTGACCCTGGCTGCTGGCCCTGAGGCGGGAGGGTCTGTCCTGGGTCACTCCCTCTCACACTGTGGATGAGAGACAGGGAGAAGCTGCCTCTCTGTGGGTGAAGAGTCACTAACACACCCAGGCTTTTAGGGCCTACTGGAAAGATCACTGCTCTTTGCCTCAAACATGCTCTCACACACACATGCACACACACACACACACACACACACACACACACACACGCGCATGCTGCAGGGAACAGTGTGTGTGTAAGAGACGGTCACAGTTGTCCTGTAGTGTGGAGGGGGATGTGTTCCTGGTGTTAATTCTGTCAGACGGTTTTGCAGGAAAACAGGATGACTAAATGTGCTGAACACCCACTCCCCTTCTGTGGTGCTATCCTCACCCCTTCCCTACCTCTGTCTCCCTCTGTCACACACACACACACACACACACACACACACACACACACACACACACACACACACACACTGGTTCCATCTGCATGCCTGTCTGTCACAGATTTTGTGTGCTCAGGGGTGCCTCTGCCAGTGGAGCCAGCGGGCAGCACGGCCACTCCTGACCCCGCCCATGATGGTGTAACCCCTCCCACATTTCCTGGCCCGTCCCCCTGTGGGGGTACATCGAGGACACACTGCAGTGACATTTCAATCAGAGAGAGAGAGGGAGGGAGAGAGAGAGAGAGGGAGAGAGAGAGAGAGAGGGAGAGAGAGAGAGAGAGAGAGAGAGAGAGGGAGAGAGAGGAGGAGAGAGGAGAGGAGAGAGAGAGAGAAGG
>CM032885.1:37848258-37850758 GCA_019176425.1 Megalops atlanticus
TCTCAGAAGATTTAAAGCAGCAAATTACTTCTTTCGTGTGCTTTAGCTACTCAAACAAGTTGTTTTAGTTTCACTCTGAAAGTACTGCATGCCCAGAGGCACCGAACTCCACTGCCAGAACGAATGCCATCTGAATTCTGATCAAAAGTACCAGTGCTGGACAAGCCCAGAGAGCCAACCTTCCCCTGCTGGCTTTCACCAGCCAGCTAAAGAGAGTGATGTCACTATGACATCACAGTCTGCGACAGTCTCAGTAACCCAATCAGCTCTGTTACAGGTGCGTGATGTAAAACATAAGCAATGTCTGTACAGGCAGAGCGATCAGTACAGATACCTCCAGGCTTTTGCCCAGTGATGTATCTGCAATATGCAAAGTCTTTAATCTGCTGAATAGAAAGGAGTAATGCATTCTGATTGCTCAAAATTAATTCTATATCAGACATTCATATACTGTAACAACTTATTTGAGTAAAACTCTAAACACGCTGTACAGTGTTCCACGTCACACCTCACACGCTAAACACACACGTTTTTAGAGCAGCCGGGGTTCACAGCACATGTGGAGGTTGCGTGTTGTCTTTAGAGAGTCTGGCGAGTGTGTGTATGCAGTGATGAAACGCAGACTGCACGTGAGTGTGAGGAGGTCCTCCAGCCACTGGTGGCGCTGCTCTGAGTCAGAGCCACTGGAGCATCAGCTGTGTGTGAGAGAGAGCGGATCGCATGCTCATGATCGCAGTGTGACAGCTCTTTCATCAGGCCTCTATCAGATACAGAAACCTGATCCTGAATGAGTAATATGGACCTGTAATCAGACAGCCCCCGCCTGGAGCCCGTGGAGGTGCAGTGGGGGGGTCAGAGCGACGCAGGGCCGCGTCCCCGCGGCAGCGCTATCGGCAGCGCTAATTAGCCCGCCGCTCCCGCGGCCGCCAGAGGCATGGCGCTCATGACTCGGCTAATCTGGAGTGGCGGTATCGGCAGGGCGGGGGTCAGAGCGGGGCCCGGCGGGACAGACCGCAGGGGCTCATCTGCATTCCGCAGGACGGGGGGGGGGGTGGGGGCGTTTCGACAGGCACATTCTCTGTTTGTGATGAACTTGGCATGGAATCACGCACACCGCTTTGATGAGGTGTCAGGGCTGATCAGACAAGACGAATACAAAAGAGAACATGGGAGGGGAAGGAGAGAGAGAGAGAGAGAGAGAGAGAAACAGCAAGAGAAATGAAGAGGTACAGAGAGAGGATGAGGGAGAGAAAGAGAGGGATTGCTGGAGGAAGGAGGCAGAAAAGAGGAGGCACAGATATAACATGTATATGCACTTTCATATTCATATTCATATTCACATGCCCAGTGAGGGGGAAAATAAAAGCCAAAAATTAATCTAAATACAAACAGCAAATATTCACCTGAATGTAAACATTAAAAAGTTAAACATACAAAATCAAACTACAAAATAAGTTCAGAAAAATCTGTGGAACACAAATAGTTTAACTGAATATCTGAGGGAGTATCCTAAGATGACTAAACAGCAGTCTGCAGTTTAACAGAAAATGATTTATGTATCTGACTTGTGTGTTTTCTTGTCTAATATGTGTCTCACTCCTATTCTGCCATGTAGTGTACCTGCCACACAGGGTTAGGGTGGAGTTTCAGTGGTAAGATACACAGGGTTAAGGTTCAGTTGTGGTTTGTGGTGAGATACACACAGAGTTAAGGTTCAGTTGAGGTTTGTGGTGAGATACACACAGGGTTAAGGTTCAGTTGAGGTTTGTGGTGAGATACACACAGGGTTAAGGTTAAGTTGAGGTTTGTGGTTAGGGTGGAGGATGAGGGTGTGGGGTAGAGAAGTGCCAAGCCTTAAAGGAATTTGCAACGATCATTTCATCAATCTCCATGACAACCTGCAGGACAATCAATGAAGCTGAGAGCAAAGCCAGATTCAGATGGTTTATGACACAATATTACTTACATCATCTCTATAAGCAAAACCATTCAGAGCATTATGGGATGTGGACAAGAGGTCAGGGCCCGGGGTACTGAACCAGTATGTTGTAGGGGCGGAGCCCTGTCTTAGACACTACAGCTGTGCGCATGAATGAATCTCAATAAAGACAGAAAGAGAGTAAGAGAGTGATAGAGAGGGAGAGACAGCGGTGGATGGAGACAGAGAGACTGATGGAAAATGAGTGAGGGAGAGAGGGAGCGCAGGAGAGAGGGAGCGCAGGAGAGAGGGAGAGAGCAGTAATGAAAGCAGTGCTCGCTCGGAAGCTCTGAGTGACAGCTCTGTAAGACAGCTGCAATATGGGTGTTTGCTGTCTGCTTTATTCAGGCGAGGCAACAATAAATAAGCAAAACAAACACTTTAAAATTACACATTTATATCACTCCTGCAGCAAGTGCGCTTCACAGCCCCCAGGGAATGCTGGGAAACAGAAGAGGAGGGTCATCCCAGCCCTGCCCCCACCATCTCACACACAGACACACACACATACACCCCCACCAT
>CM032885.1:37855758-37868258 GCA_019176425.1 Megalops atlanticus
CACAGGAGGGACCTGAGAGACTTGAAACCCAAATTGGAATCCATGTTTCTCCTAAATGTCAGGTTTGCACCCAGAGAGAGTACTCCTTGCTCCATCTGCTGCACCCCGGCCGGACACCCTGACCTCTCCAGGGCCCCCTCCACACGGCCGCCTAATTAAAGGCCCAACTTGACATTTTTACAACGTCTTCACAGCGCGGTCTAGACAGGGAGGGAGGATGAGAGCACACCTGATCTCTCACAGGCTTCCCGTTAAGGGTCCTCTGGAGGGGCCGTCTGCTTAACGAGACCACTGCGTCATGATGTCATTTCCTGTGTAATGAACACATGACCACTTGCACTCACAGGTGAATTGAGGCAGAATAACGGACTGAAAAGGGTGGAAGAAAAAAAGATGGAAATCTCTACATGATGTTAAATGTCTGCACACGGCAAACGCGCAGTCTCTGCAGCTGATTTCCGCGGCGTGGTAACGGAGCGTTTCGGTGCTCAGCAAACGCTTGTATCTTCACCACTGCGCCCGTCTGCGAGCTTCTGTAGAGGGGAGGGCGTGATTTCACCCCCCCTCGGTCCTGGCGGTGTCTCAGACAGCGGCCGGGTCACACTCCCACCCTCACTGTGATCAGCACGGGGGGGTCGGGGGGGGGGGTGTCGGCTTTCTCCTTCCCTTCTGGTCTGTGTGGTGACGATGAGTTTCTTTTTATTTTTGCATGAAATCGTCCTCGTCTCACTCCTCGTCCTCGCTTGTCTTGATTTGAGATCATTAAACTGTGCCGTACCCCACCTGCAGAGGGGACCTCAAAAATCAGACCGAGCCCAGATCTCATTTCACTGAAGGTTAATGACACAGTCGCCCTGGTTACCATTCATACAGCCAGACTCCTGATGAAGGGTGAAAAACGCAAACCTGAAAAACAAATCAACCCAAAAAAAAGAACAAAATAAAATTAAATGCAGATATTAAAATCACGACCTCTGCTGATCAGTGTAGGGAAAGTAGACTCTCTCCCCAGAGGAAGGGACGCTTCCCTGGCTGGTATCGATGCACACAGCGAGGGCAGTTTTCATGCAGTAATTGACTGGCGTTTGCCTGCATGCTTGCTGGACGGCCGTTGTGGCTGCATTTGAGATGAGAGGCACAGATTGTTACCTCTGTAAATGTGCCGGATTTTCCATTCTGTGGGAGGAGTGTCAGGAGAGAAGAGCTCCACGCCGATGGGACGCTTTAAAAAGTGGTATGGAGAAGCAGGCGGCGACAGGCGGGGGGGGGGGGTTTAAGAACTTTTTTGAAGGGGGAAAAACTGTCAGCATGAGGAGAAGCACTGGGACACAAACAAACATGGACACACACTCACACACACATACACACATACACACATATATGCACACACTCACACGCACATTACATTATTGTCATTCAGCAGATGCTCTTATCCAGAGTGACTAACATACAGCTTACATACAGTTTGTGCCTTTGTACAGGGTCGTGCCTTGCCCAAGCGTACGGCAGCAGTGTCCCATCAGGAAATCGAACCCGTAACCTCCAAGCCCTTACCACTGCACCCCACACACATATTACTGCTTTTCAAGTGCTTCTGGACCAGCAATAATCAACAACATACCATGAAATATGACATATTTAATATCTAAAGTATTCCATGGCAGTACACCCTCATCTGTGCTGACTTACAGAGGCCTGACAGATGACGTTTGTGAGACGATCCAGGTGAGATCCAGCAGTGCGTGTGAGCAGAGTGCTGTGTGTCATGTTTACTGCCCCCCCCACGCTACACACGCGCTCATTAGCATGAGTGCCAGCCCCCACCCCTCCCCCACTGCACTCTGCCTAATCGCCATGGCGATGTCAGGAACTTAATGCGGCAGGTACCAGGCCGGGGCGGGGTGGGGGTGTTTCTCCGCTCAGCGCTCAGCCGTGACGAGCAGCCCCCGACCCCCCGGCACGCCCGGCGGACGGGCCCTGACAGGATAGCTGACATATGTTGGTTTAGCCTCCGTCTCCCGCGGTGACATTTCGGCTGCGCCTCAGTCAGGCTCCACTGGACTGCAGCCAGCCCCTGCTCTCACGCTTTGTAGCCCTGATGGAGTCGTGGCATTTGGGTGCATTGATCAATGACACTGCAAGTAAAACTAAAAGGATAAAAAGACATTGTGATATGTTGGCAGGTCCGGGGTGGGGGGGTGTTTTTCTTTTCTATTTTCAATAAAATCCTAAAAGCTACAAAGAGACAGTGAATACAGAGCAGAGAGAGAGAGAGAGAGAATGCAGGAGGGAGAGAGATGAACTGAGAGAGAGATGTGTGAAATAAAGAGAGAGGAAGGCAGGGGAGCAGAGAGAGAGAGAGAGAGAATGCAGGAGGGAGAGAGATGAACTGAGAGAGAGATGTGTGAAATAAAGAGAGAGGAAGGCAGGGGAGCTGAGAGAGGGGAGAGGTGTGGAGGAGGCGTATGCAGAGGGCATTGCTGAGGGAGAGCCCTCAGAAACGCTGGGGGAGGATTGACAGGCTAATTCAGCCTGAGCGTGGCGACACTTTTAATAAGAGAGAGGCGCGTGTCCCGCTCCTGGCGGACAGCGGTGATGGCGGTAATCTCTGTGATTAGGCGTCAGATTATTGCGCTTCCTGCCGTCTGGCCCGTGGAGACCGGCTCTCTGAGCACTGGCGCGTCACACACGGCCCCTCACTTCCCCAAACGCATGAATCCCGCTCTCATCTCCTCTCCGATTTAAACGATTCCCCCCCCGCTGCGCAGCTCAGAGCGCTCTCCATCACCCGTGGCCCCGCGCTGCGGATGCACCGAGAGCGTAACGCTGCTGCCGCTCCTGCTCCACTAACGCACCTGCACGCCTGCGCGCAGCTGAGCCGACGCACTCCCCCACCGAAACGCAACACAGTGCGTCCTACCGACGCACTCACCCACCGAAACGCAGCACACAGCACAGCTGTGATTTCTAATACCTGCACTGTAAGCAATAGCTCTCCCTCTCTGGAGAAACACATGCCTGGTCTCAGGAAGAGCGTTTAAGCAAACCCGCTCTTTAAAGATGTTCCCAAAGCCTCTGACACAGTCACCTGTGCTGCCCCGACCGCTGCTGCCCGACAGGAAGTCACAGGCAGCCATGAGAGTGAGAGACCCGCCCTGAAGCAGGACAACCGGGACTCAATGTCCCATAAACCCCTGCATTCTGCAAATCACCACACTGATCATATAAACCTGCCATTACGGCTCTACCAGGCCAGTGTAGCAGCTCCAGGGGAAATCAGCGTGTAACACCACCATTACAGCTCTGCTGGTCTGTGGGATCACACTATGTCTGGCCAGGGTTTAATTATTTAAATATCACGTGGTTAAATGCACTGAATGCCACTGCCACAGGGGTCCTGCAGCAGCCAAAGTCTGTGTTACTCTGTGTTACTCTGAATTACTCTGTTACTGTGTTACTCTGTGTAAGATAACTTCAGAACAGCACAACATACAGATACAGACAACATTACAATACAAGGCTGTAAGGTTTTTGTGCTAGTGACTGAAGACGTGGCATTATGTTGTCCCTGCATGCTGTATACACACACACACACACACACACACAAACACACACACACCTTTTCCCTCATAGCTTTTGTCACATCTGCAGCAGGCCCAGAGGATAAATTTATCTCCCCAGAACAACCCTCTGCAGCAGCTGCAGTTTTAACATTAAGCACAGTACAATAACAGAGTAATAACATGGTAATTACAGAGAGGGTATGATTAAAAGGGCAATAGGGATACTTTTGTAATCAGGGATTAGATTTTAAATTGTAGAACAAAAATCATGTGTTATGCTCGATTGTGTGTGTGTGTGTGTGTGTGTGTGTGTGTGTGTGTGTGTGTGTGTGTGTGTGTGTGTGTGTGTGTGTGTGTGTGTGTGTGTGTGTGTGTGTGTGTTTGGTTGTAACTCAGTGTACCTGCCTAACGTTCCGTGTGACCTTTCCTCATTAATGGCTCTGCAGAGGAATCTTGCCCTCAGTGATCAATGAGTCTGTGTGGAGGCTGAGAGACCTGCAGCTCACAGACCGGGCCAGAGAGAGGGAGAGAGAGAGAGAGAGAGAGAGAGAGAGAGAGAGAGAGAGAGAGAGAGAGAGAGGAGAGAGAGAGAGGGAGAGAGAGAGAGGGAGAGAGAGAACGAGAAGGGGGGAAAGAGGGAGAGAGAGGAGGAGAGATAGAGAGCATGGGAGATATATATAGACAGATAAGGAGGGAGTTTTTGAGTTTTAACCTCACTTTATTGGGGTTACCCCTCACATCATGTAGCAGACATTATTCATTCTGAAGAAATGCAACAACAAAAGAGAAAAAAGGAACAAACAAAACCTCTACACCCTCTCTCCATGAGAACAGAAACCCCACACACACCCCCATCCTGCCCCTCACACACACACACACACACACACACACACACACACACACACACACACACCCATCCTGCCCCTCACACACACACACACATCCTGCCCCTCAGACACACACTCTCTGAAGAGGAAAAACAAAGAAACAAAAAGGATTAGAAGAAAACAAGAAACGGCAGTAATGAAACAGAATAAAGACCTTCCAGATGAACAAAGTCAAAAAGACACATGGAGCCGTCAATTACATCCACTGTGCCTGAAACACCCCCAACCCCCCAAACACTCCACAGACCACCAGCCAAACTGCTCACCCCCACCCCCCCGAATACGCAGCCAAGCAGCCAAGCAGCCAAGCAGCCAAGCTGCCCCCCGCTCTCCAGTGCGAGAGCTGCACCCCCCTCACCATGTTGCTGGAGTCTGACCCCTGCCCAAGGACACGTGATTTTGGGGCTTTTCCAGATGACCAGCTTTGTCTCATCAGACAAACTGCTCAGCAAAGCAACAACAGGTCTCCTCTGGACAAACTAGACGGGTCCTAAAACAAACAGTTAAAAGGAGAAGATCTCACCCAAAGACTCAAACCACTGTTTCACAGGGGACAAGAGCCCAGCCAATCAGGGAACAGAAAAGTGTTGCAGTGTTTCAGCCTGGGAACACACACACTCCTTCCTGCTGGATTTTGGTGGGCCAGATGTCTGTCTGTAGCTCCAGCCCGTGTGCTCTCCTCCACTGGAGGCCAGCAGTTTGTTTCAGGCATGAAGCCCTGCCAGTGAAGGTAAGTCACCTTGACACAGGTGAAGTACACCTGCCTTCTGCCCCACAACACCCCCACAGGAGCAGTGACAGTGTCCGGGGAGAGGGGTTGGGGTTAGGGTTAGTGTTAGCAGTTGACAGTGTTAGCAGCATTGACAGTGTCCGGGGGAGAGGGGTTAGTGTTAGTGTTAGTGTTAGAGCTAGTGTTAGTGTTAGTGTTAGCAGCAGTGACAGTGTCGGGGGGAGAGGGGTACAGTACTGCTGTACATTACGCTGTTAGTCAGACTGAGTCCTGCTCACCAGGAAAGCCTTGCAAGGAGCTGCCCCACACACCTGCCTCACACACCTGCCTCACACACCTGCTCCACACACCTGCCCCACCGGCCGCTCCGCCAGGTGAGCTGACCGGATGTCTGAAGCGTGTCACTGTCTCCGATCAGTCCCACTGGCTGTCACAGGCAAACCTGATCCCCAGAGAGAGGGAGAGACCGATCTACATGTCCTCCCGGACTGTAATCATTATTCAGATTTAAGAACAAAATTCTCCCCCTTAATGGTGAAGAGATGCCAGGAGTTCCAAAGACTTTCAAGGAGAGATTTTAGCAGCAAAAATCACATGGCCTCCTGCCACAGCCTATGGTACATCTGATGGAACAATAATAAGGTTCATATTTACCATTTATTCTAGTTTTATTTTATAGTTATATTTGTATTATTATTTATGACTATTGTATTTCATTATGACTATTGATTCTGTATTGAACATGCTAGTGAAGCATTTTAATATTTGAATTTAAGGAGAGCGAGTGAGAGATGGAGGCCTGTGTGTGGGGAAGTGTGTTTGTCCTCTCTGTGCCTGTCCAGCTCCGCTCCACATCACACTGATGCAGTTCTGCTGTCTTTAGCAAAATATGGTTTCTCTCATTATACCAACAAAGAGCCTTTGAAATCAGCAGAGGAGAGGAGAGATGTGGGAGTAATGATAGGAAGACAGAGAGACGGAGAGAGAAATAGGGAGGAAGGAGAGAGAGGAGCAGAGGGAAACTCAGGGAGATAAAGAGGGACTGACACTGAGACAGACGGAGAAGAGGAGAGAGGGAAGGAGGATGTGTGTGTTGCTTCCATCTTTAGAGGTGGGACTGAGACGCGATGGCAAAAGCAGCACCCCCCCACACACTCCACCCCCACCCCCTGGAAAACGGCAGAAAAACAAGGCTGTGTGGCGTGAATGCCATCTCTGCTGCCTTTGTTTTCCTCTGCTGTGTTTTCTAAAAAATGCCCTTGAAAGCAGAAAAGCAGTAAAAATGCTGAAAGACCAAAGGTGTGTTGTCAGAGGAGGTAAACCGACCATGGCAACCATAGCAACCATGGCAACTCTAGCGCTTTACCTTGAACTGCTGAAAATGACGCTGAGAAAGAAATGAAACATTCTTACATTTCCACATCTCTTCTAAAACACACACACATACACACACACACATGCACACACACATGCACACACATGCACACATGCACACACGCGCACACACACACACACACACACATGCACACACACACACGCACACACACACGTGCACAAACACATAATTGACACAAAAATTTAGCAGATGAACATGACTTGAACAGCATGTAATCAGCCTTGATGAAGTCACAGGTCAGAGAGAAGCTGTTAGTGAGGACGATGATGACGATGAAGGTGTGGGCTGGTTCTGGGGTGCTCGTCAGTAATGGATCACAAGCGGGAGAGAGAGTAACAGCTCAGGAGTCCTGGACAGAGGGGAAAAAATGAGGCCAAATTCTCCTGATGTCTTTTTATGCCAAATTTCACCCATCAGCATTTCTGTGTGTTCCCCTCTGGGAAAAGGGGAGTAAAAAGTAAAGAGTGAGCAAAAAATATTTTGTATTTTATTCATTTTATACACACATATATATATATATATATATATATATATATATATATATATATATATATATATATATATATATATATATATATATATATATATATATAAAACATGTAAAGGGACAGGCTGAGTCAATCTGTTCCACTTTGCGAATGCCTCTGTTTGGCTGCATGAGGAGGATAACCTTTTGGCTGAGACGCAGCTTTCATCAGCATGCTCTTTATGAATGTATAAAGACAAATCTGTAGCAGCAGAAAGATGAAGCCGCAGAGAGAGAGATGATCTTGAATTTGCCATCAGCGCTCACTTGTCTTTATTAGGCGGCGCAGAGAGCTTTCTCAGGACAGAATGAAGCGCCGAGCTCTGAAGGCCGCACGGACACACTGGAGCGGAGCTGTTCCCAGCCTCACAAAGAAGCCAGCCGCAGCCTTCAGCAAACACAAGAGCCGGCCCAAGGCTAGCGCGGAGGAGAAAACACACACTCTGCTTCTTTTCATCCCCCCACTCCATCTCTCTCTCTCTCTCTCTCTCTCTCTCTCTCTCTCTGAATGAGACAAAGTCATTTGGGAGTACAGCCAAATGTCACACAGTTGTTGAGATCCGTCTCAGAAACACAGCCTCCCAACCCTTAGGTACCAGTGTGGAAGTGCAGAGTTTGGAATGGGGGGGAGGCGCAATGCTGGGGGAGGGGAAAGCCCACAGTGAGCTGCCATTTTACAGCCTGAGGCTGACACGGCGAGTGGAGCAGGAGAGCAGTGTTAGCTGTCAGACGGAGCGATTAACCTGCGTCCTCCTCGCTGTGCCTGTCCCTGCCTCTGCCCCGTGATGGAGCAGGTCTGACCGAACAGCATGAGAATCAGTCCCCCGGCAGAGCCACATCCCCCTGCTCCTGCATCACCCTGCTCCTGCTCCTGCTCCTCCTCCTGCAGCACCCTGCTCCCGCATCACCCTGCTCCTGCTCCTGCTCCTCCTCCTGCTCCTGCTCCTGCTCCTCCTCCTGCATCCCCCTGCTCCTGCATCCCCCTGCTCCTGCATCATCCTGCACCTCCTCCTGCATCATCCTGCTCCTCCTCCTGCAGCACCCTCCTCCTGCTCCTGCATCACTGCATCATGGCCTGCGGTTCATTCCCTCCATTTGGGTCAATATGTGAGGTAAAGCGGCTGAGATGGAGAGGAGAGCCACTTCATAAAGGACACGGCGCTGCACTCGCCTTAAACACTCAATAACACTGCACGTGCTGCTACTGCTGCTCCGTCACCAGCATGGGGTGCGGAGTGACTCACACCGCCCCCCCACGAGCAGACAGACACACGGGGGCACATTGGCTCTGTCTGCTCACAGGGGATTCACTTCCTTTAATTTAGGTTTATTCATGTTTTTCATGTATTTTATTTTCATGTTATCCTCATAACTGACTTTGTTCTCATAGTATAGTACTCTATACCCTTTGTACTCTACATTTTGCTTAATATTCTATAAGTTGTGACATCAGCAACATAAATCACATAATAAAATGACATACTATCATTATACAATTAAAACAGTGATATTACATCTGACACTGTCCATGGTGTATTTTCTGTTGGCACATGCAGGTGGATTGGCGCAGCTTCAGCTCAGAGGGGAGAGGCTGCTGGATGCTGAAGCTGCACTCAGAGGTGACTCGGGCTGCGGCCCCACAGCCCCCTGGGTGAACGTGCTGTCCTTTCCCCTGCAGCTACATTGCATTACAGTCCTGGAGTCATTGCTGTAAAGCTCAAGCAGTGCAAATGTATGTTGAGAATGACCTGATGTAGTTGGTCCCGCTGGTGTCTTTTCTGCAGCAACACAGCTGGTCCTTTCCCTGCCAGCGGCTCTCAGAGGGCTCCTGCTCTGCTCCCTGCAATCCGAGAGGCTGCCACGGAAGATGGAACCCCAGTTCCTTCCACGGACACCGGCCTCCTACTGGTCAGAGCGGCTGGCTGGCACTGCACCAGTGTTTTGCGCGCGAGAGGTGTCACTGGTCTGGGATCAGCTGCTTCCCAGAGGAGCCTCTTTCAAAGCCGTGCCAGCTATGTTTAACTCTGTGATTAACGGTGAGAACCTTACAGGCAGTGTGAACCATGCATCTTCCTTATGGGTTTTGGCCTGCAGTTTCTCAACAGCAGAAAGTTACTGAATATGCACTGCAATAACCAACCAATAAAATGCATGCATAGCACCCTTCACAACAACAATAAATTCATTTGAAAGCACTTAGTGCAAGTGCAGGACAGAGGAGAGAGGGCAGGGTGCTGAGAGAACAGAGCAGCAGGACTGCCAACGAGCTAACAGTCAAAGAAAAGCAACACAAAGACGGAGAGAAACTCGGAGCAGAGCGAGAGGACGCTGTGGAAAAGGGTTTCTCACACTTTAAATAAAGCAGCAGTTTAAAGGCGAACAGGTGGCGAATCGGTAAGCGGAGCACATGCAGGACCGGCGGCCACGGCGTCTCCACGGCGATCAGCGGGTTGCAGACGCAGCTGCAGCGACACACATCACAGCGTGAGGCCCTCCCCATCCCCACGAGGGGCCGCGCACCGCCACGTCTGCGATTGATCAGACGGGATTCTGGGAAAGGGTCCGGGCGGGCGGGGTGGGGGGGGGGGCTGCTAGCTGTGATCCTCAAATACACATCAGCAGCAGAGCGGGTTTCTGCTCCCTCACACCGAGCGTGTGTTAAGCTGTCTCCAGCTCCAATCTCCCATCTCTGTGTGTGTCCACCGTTGCTATGGACACGTCACGTCACCACCCCGTCCTGTCTCAACACCCCCAGCCCCCAGCCTGGCCCAGGGATCGAATGCCCCCAACCCCCCCTCCTACACACAAACACACACATCACTTGCTTTAAGTCCACCTCGAAAAGCTCCATCTCTGGGACAATCCGGCCTCCTCTGGAAACACTGCCTGTCTGATTTGAGTTGCTGCTCTCTCCTCTCTCTGGGCATCCGGGGCCTTTCAGCCAAGAGAGAACAAACAGGAGAGGGCCGTCTCTTCCCGGGAGCCAGCGGGCGATTATCGGGAAAACCTCATGCGCTCCCATTCGGCCATATGCAGACTGCACTGAAACATCGATTCTGCATCTAGCAGAGGCAGTGAGAGAAGATTACCTCTTGGGGATAAAAGAAAAAAGCTACCGATATAACACTTGAAAAAAGGATGACCTTTGACCCCTGCAGATGATATTGTAAATTAAGAATATTAATGAAGGTTCTCTCCCTCTGAAACCAGCACACTGCTCCATGCAGCTCCAGCATGGGGGCTCCTTGGTGGCTCAGAAAGCAAAGTTCCCACTGCAGGATCTACGCCCTGGGTTCGAAACAGCTGTGTCGTTTGCCAATAATGACCGGTGAAACAAATTGGCTTAATTCTGCCAGGAGTAGGAGCGGGTATTTGGGCTACAGTCCCCTCCTCGCTCCTCTCTCGCCTCGCAGGGGCTCAGGGGGGTGTCAGTGAGACTGGCATGCGCCTGCCCGTCGCAGCGGGAGCGTGTGTGCAGCCGCATGGCATGCGTCTCGCCCTGCGACACCGCGTGGGAGGGATTCGCTTAAACGTGTAACTGGTGACAAATAAAGTTGGGTGAAAAAGGGAGAACTGCAAAAAAATAAAGAGCAAAAAAAACAATTCCATAATCTCCCGCACATTCCTGTTTCCAGAAAAGCCACCTGCTTATTTGTGAAGTTACCCAGCTCAGTGTGAGCAGTGAGCTTGACACATACACAAAAACAGAGCTCCAAGAACTAATAGAAGCAGTCCAGTCACTCAAAACCCTGTCTACGCGAAAATGAATATTAATGCGTATTATACATATATTGTATGCATTCTGAAGCTGTTGTAAGGCTTGTAAGGCAGAGGCAGGCAGAGGCAGATGTGCTGACGGCTGCAGGACGGGGTGCAGCCTGGCCTCTTTGGCAGCACGGCCTCCTGCTCTAATGTATGCCTGACTCAGGCAGTTCCCGCTCGCTGTCCTTGCGGGCGAGTTTTCGCAGACCCGGCCCTGCCAATCAGCTGCCAGCGTTTATGCAGATGGGGCTCCGGGAAGCACACTGCGAGGTGCTCACTCCCCGCCAGGCGTGAAGCATCCCGCTCCGGACGCGGGGCAGCGTTTCTGCAGCGTTTCTGCAGCGTTGCAGCAGCGTTTCTGCCGGGCTGTGCGGAGCTGAATAACGATGCAGGAGAGCACTGTATCCCTGCGCCCTGCATAAACAGACAGGCCTTTCAGCTGAGCCGCCCCGCTCCCACTGAGTGACAGGAGGGCAAGTTAAGGTCGCCACCCCCCCGCGCCCGCCCTCCCGGGTCACCCTGCAGGAGCACATCCCACACCCAGCAGAGCCAGGCCTGCAGAGACAGCACAGACAGCGCCGGACAGGGAGGAATTGCACACATTAGCTCTCTGTTTAATAAACCACACTGAGGCTCCGCACAGAGCCACACCATACACATAAACTTTCAGCTCCTTCCCTCTCTCCCTGAATCTCTCCCTCTCTCTCCCTGATTCTCTCCTTCTCTCTCTCTGCTGTGGGGCAGGGGCAGTCTGTATGGGCAGCTGCAGGCTGCTGGTGGCTTAGCATGGCTGGACAGTCACCTGGTGTGTGAATCCCATCAGATCAGCAGGGATCGGGGGCGGAGCCTCCTGTCAGACTCCCCATCAGCAGGGATCGGGGGCGGGGCCTCGTGTCAGGACAGCTGCACTGCGCAATGGGTACCCCGTCTCCCCCCAGTGCTGCCACAGACACAGGTCATCTCACCTCCGAGTGTGAGGCAGGTGCTGCTCTCTGTGGCACAGTGACTGTGAGACAGCTGGAGTAGCTCATCCAGGTGGCTGTGGCACACCTGAGGCAGGTATAGTGCCTTCTTGATTTTGCATAATGTTTGCTAATGGTCTGTAAATCACTCAGGCATTTATCATCAGGACCTGCTGACCTATTCCAGGAAGGTTTTGCCATTTTTCTTCTACTTCACCTGATCTCAGTATGATGTAATATTTCCTGTGAATCAGATGTAACTGCAGGCTCATTTCTCTCCTTTACTCTGGTGAAGATTTAGAGAAAGTGCTGCAGCTGAGTGGATCTTAATATCTTTATTGCTATAAAGCAGAAACAGCTCTCAGCTTTGCTCCTCGCTAACTTTCCTTCTATAGTACTGAAGAGAACGTTCAGGAACACTTTGCTTCTGAAGTGTATTTTGGTAACCATTACTTTTCTTTATTTTAAACAGTTATTTTGAATGTTCCTGTGTATTTTACAATTCACTCACTCATCACTGACTAAATGGTCTTATGTATTTCTCCAGTCTCTGCTCCTTGTAGGACTGATGGATCTGCTGACTCAGTGTATTTTTCTCAGTCAGAACAGCTCACACTCTGCACGTCACAGATAATAGATGTGAATTTGCAGTGCTTCTCCTTCAGAGATGCAGC
>CM032885.1:37873258-37875758 GCA_019176425.1 Megalops atlanticus
CACAGTGCAGACGCCAGTCCAACCCTGGAGAGAGGCATCAGGGAAGATTAACTGCTGAAAGTGGAAAAAAAGAAACGCAAAATAGAGACTCACAGGCAGTGCTAGGCCAAACGGTGCTGAAATTGACACAAACGTATAAAAAAAAGAGCGGTAAAGATCACTGGCTTCCTAAATGTAAAATACATTCACATTTTTCCATCTGGTCAGACATTCAAAGCCTGCTCATTCTCCAGGGGCAGCGATGAGGTGAGAGAGCTTACTGCACAAATACCTCCAGGCCAGCAAAGCCACCGCAAAATACTGGAGGAACACAAAGTTAAATTAGATTCTTCCTCAGTTTTGATACGTTACACATGTACTTATCACTATCAGCACAGTACTGCAGGAGAGAAATGGAGAGGGAGAACAGAGGGGGTGGATCTGTGTGTGTGTGTGTGTGTGTGTGTGTGTGTCTGTCTGTCTGTGTGTTGGGGGGGTAGTGTCGGCAGTTCTGTGAGTGTTTCACCATCTTCCACAATAGTGATATTTATACTTTTCACAGAGGAACATGTCTAAGTCGCTAAAATGACAGTGGGGGGAACTTTGAAAAATACAAGTCTCTCCCAAGATCTCTCCTGAGTTTCTCATAATTAAAGGAAGACTTATGATACCTTCCCAGCATGCATTGCTACTCGCTGTGGGTGGTAGCCAGTCCTTGTGCCGGAATCAGTATGATAGCATTTATCTGCCAATGGCTCTACTGTGGTGGTAAAACAGCACAGAAAGAGGACAGTCCAGGCAGCCGCTCAGACAGAGAAGACTCCTTTCGAACCTGTGCTGCGCACTGACGGGTTGGGAACACCCCGCGAGGGTGCGTCCGATCAGCTGTGCAGCTTGCGCTCTAATTGTTTTGCAAAGCATCTTAATTGCTTTTTATCTGCCTTTTAAATGTCAGCCGGTCACACGGGCGTTGTATGATTCACGAGTGCCTGGAAACCAAAGCAGGCCGATTCATGTGAAAGAGTGTCCAGAGAAGCAGCGCTGGGGGGGCCCGTGGCATCGCCCCCACTCCAGAACCCCGCTTTATAAATAGCTGGCTGCCCACCTGCAGGTCAGCCAATCAATGGCCAGCCACGCCGTTCTGTGATTGGGCCGGTCAAGGTGATAGCAGGGCAGCCATGCGCCTGCAGCAGAGACACACACAGAAGAGCACAGAAACAGGAGCTGCTACACAGGCACAGACCATAATAATGCCTGCCATACAAGCACTGCGGTAACACTGAAGCACAGGAATAGCACTGAAGCACAGCGGTAACACTGAAGCACAGCGGTAACACTGAAGCACAGGAATAGCACTGAAGCACAGCGGTAACACTGAAGCACAGCGGGGCATCATGGGAAGCTGGGGGGCCTCAGGCCCCCCCCCCATGTGAGCGGGAACACCCGCCCACTCTGCCTGCTGTCCCATAATGCTGAGCGGCAGGCCCCCCCCCACAGAGACAGAGCAGCAGACGCAATTTTATCTGTTTTCTGAGGCAGAGAGGGAGAGACAGCACTGGAGACATTCCTGCAAGAGAAAATGAACCATATTCTCTCAAAACTTTTTTTCTGAGTTATGTCAACATCTATACAAAAGAAAAAAATAATAAAAGCACACACATTCTAAAATAGAAAGCCCATCTTTCTTTTTCCATCTTTATCGGCTCATATCCGCCCCCCCGCGTCCCCCACAGGTAGCCGGAGAAGCTGGGAAAGTGGAGCGCAGCAGCGGTCTGGCTCGCTTTCATCCGTCAGCGGCGAGGAGATGCCAGCCCCGCCAAAGAAAGGCGGTAATTACTGTCAGCAGCTGCTGTCTGCAACACGGGAGCACCACCCTGTCAGAGCCGGTCATTACTGCGGCGAGGGGGAGGGGCCACAGAGCCGGTCATTACTGCGGCGAGGGGGAGGGGCCACAGAGCCGGTCATTACTGCGGCGAGGGGGAGGGGCCACAGAGCCGGTCATTACTGCGGCGAGGGGAAGGGCCACAGAGCCGGTCATTACTGCGGCGAGGGGGAAGGGCCACAGAGCCGGTCATTACTGCGGCGAGGGGGAGGGGCCACAGAGCCGGTCATTACTGCGGCGAGGGGGAGGGGCCACAGAGCCGGTCATTACTGCGGCGAGGGGGAAGGGCCACAGAGCCGGTCATTACTGCGGCGAGGGGGAGGGGCCAGACAGGTGTATATATCTGTTAGTGTGTAAATGAGTGTGTGTATCAGTGAGTGTGTGTGTGTGTGTGTGTGTGTGTGTGTGTGTGTGTGTGTGTGTGTGTGTTCCTGCAGGATCTGGGAGGCCCTGCTGTACATGTAGGTTATTTGTTTATGTTGAAATGAAATGTGTAATGAGATTAAATATTCCTCAGAGCTCAGAGGTGTGCTGACTGCAGGGTTTTACCTGTTTAATTACAGCTCAGAGATCCACCCGTCTGAACACACACACACACACACACACACACACACACACACACACACACGCACGCACACA
>CM032885.1:37880758-37885758 GCA_019176425.1 Megalops atlanticus
GCTCCTGAATCACGACAAAATCCAGAGCATCACTCAGCTCTTCTGTTTCTGAGGCATGACTACACAAGCAGCAAGTGCCATCCTAACCCTAACCCCTAACCTCAACCCCAAACCCCAAAGCCTAACCCAAACACTGCGTGCCATCCTAACCCCTAATCTCTAACCCCTAACCTCTAACCCCAACCCCAACCCCAACCCTAAACCATCCTTACTGCTTGTTTCTTTCACCTTACAGTGGATACACATCATCTCCATTAGAGCTACGTAAGAATGGCAAAACTGCCAAAGTATTCATAATGTTTTATCACATGCTTGGTGGCCCATATGACAGTGCATATCATAAATAATTAACTTTAAAAATCATTATTCACACCAATCATTACTTACACGATCATTATTTACAATCTGCTGTGAAGCATGATTAATACTAAATGTGACTTATGCAGTGCTTATGAATATGTTTCCTTCATTATGAAGATGTTATAAATGTAAAACATTGCCGCATATATTATTCTTGTTGGCTAAAGCGCTAAGCTTGATGGTTTCAGGATAGAGGACCGTTAGTGATTTATGTCCAATAAAACGGTAATTACAAGGATATAAATAGGAACATATTCCCATTGTTACCTTGCCTTACTGGAAGCACTTTTCTTGGTAAAACCACACTAATAAAAAATTGTAGACTTGCAAATCTACTGTGCTTTCTATATCCTATGAGAGCTGATTTCAATGCAGGCATTTAAAATTATGAAACCCCAAACGAAAACCACATATATACGATTCAACATTCAATATGCGTAATGAGCATCATAATTGCCAAGACTGAGTAATGAAAGCACAGCTCCCGACTTGGGCTTTAGAACAAAGAGCATTAGCAATTAACACGACAAGCTTCCAAATTCTCATTGGCAGGAGTTTCAACGAGAACATGGCTGGTAAACATCTGTCTTCTTTACCGAATCGCTGGATCCAAAGTCAATTATAAACATGTTAGCGGCGCCGCTGTGGACTGCTGTCCGTTAGGAATAATCATTAAGCAATCACACAGCTGGACGAACGCGCACTGAAGCGCCAGTGTGTGCGATGCTCTGGTGGTGACAGTGACAGACCATGGGAATAACTCCTTTTGCTTCCTGCAAACATAAAACACTGTTTATGGGTCTCATTACAGCGGCGTCGAGACAGGAGCGAGAGGATTCACCCTGCATCTCCGTTTGGATCTCTGACAGCCCGCCCAAAAACACACGCTCGCGTTGAGCCAAATTGACAACCCCTCTGCAAACAATAAAAGACATCAAGGCTTCATCCGAGCTGAACCTGGAGAACACGCACCGGCTTTGAGGGAAGAGGCGAGCGCCTCATACAGACAGGAATATGTTTTCGAATATTAAATATTCCTTTTGATCCCCCCCACCCCCCACACACACACCTGCAATCAGGCAGCTGTTATCCGGCTCTGTAAGATGTAGGCTTTGTCACTGAGATGTCATTCAAACAGGCGAGAAAAGAAATGTTAAAAAATCACACAGCATGCATGTCACCCTCAAGTGTTGAAATTATTTCCCAAAGGGGCAGGTGTTTGACTTTTGATGTTCAGACGAAGAGGATGGTCCAGCAGGAACAGCACTCTGCCCAGGTCAGCCCTTCAGCCTCACCTGCCTCCCAGAGCAGAGGCCTGGTGCTTCAGTCAGAGCTGTGGATCTGTGCTGCTGTGTCTGACCAGCCAGGCCTGTGCCAGCGAGGGGGAGTGAGGGAAGCCTGAACACCAGGTCTGCAACGGCTGACTGTGTTCCAGAAGCACCGCTTGCTACTTTGGCTGCAACCTGCATCTGCCCGCTTCATAAGAGTCCTCCTGAAAACCGCTGGAGTCACAGACAGAACCCGCCCCCGAGCTTCTGCCAGCACACTCTCAGCCACTTCAGTGCTGATCCCCCCCCCCCCCGACAGAATCCACTGGATATCCTCATTTAACTGCCGCGGAGTCAGGGGGAGTCTCCAGCGGGCTCCGCGCGGGGGTTGGGGGATCAGCATCTGAGATGTGGAGATATGGAACGAGGCATTAATTGAGCAGCTTGCAAATGGGAATAGCAGGGAGATGAGCTCATTAAAAATTATTATTAAAAACAAGCGTTGGAGCTCTGCTGATGCGTGTCCAAAGAACTCGTCGTGAGGGTAGGAGAGGGAGCTTCCTCCCAGCAATGTGGACCAGGCGCCATGGACGGCAAACCTACCACCCTGTGCTGGCTGTATGTGTGTGTGTGTATGTGTGTGTGTGTGTGTGACATCAGGCCGCTTAAACGGGCAGTTGTGACAATGTCATGCCTGGGGGGCCCAGCATTACACACCTGTACGGGGACACCCCCACTGGACACCCCCACTGGACACCCGAATGGACATGCCTGCTGCCCACGGCCTTCTGGCCGCGGTGCTGAGAGCTAACACACCCAAGCCACCCTTCCTCCTCCTCCTCTTCCTCCTCCTCAGGACACCACAACAACAGGACCTGAGAAACTCCATGGAAACAAGATGTACCCATGATTGGGGGGGTTGGGGGGTGGGGGTTGGGGGATAAGGGGGGCAGGTTTCTTTCCTCGGTGCCTTCCTCCAGCGGTCAGAGCATGTTAGAGTTACAGACTGTGTGTGAGGCCGTGTGAGGCAGGGGTGTAGCGTTAGGGCAGCCACACACACACTCTGCTGTGATATATTACTGCGAGCGATGACCCCAGGACGACCCCGCGGAGAGCACCTACGCTCACTGCGACTTTCCGAGAAGAGCGCCTAATTCCAGACTTTTAACTACTCTGTTTTATTATTTATGGTTTATAATGATTAAAATGCTGTCTGGAAATAGCAATTTTAGCAATCTGATTCTGTTTATTATCATGCTGATGAAGCTTATTTGAATTTGATTTGAACTGAATTTGAGACTGAGAGATGGAGTGAGAGAGACAGAGAGAGAATGTGATTATTTCTATTGTTCATAATAAATGTGTAATGAATGCATAATTATTATCTTTTCAACACTGTATGCTTTGGCAGTATTTACGGGAACGTAATTCAAACCAATAAAGCAAATGAAAGAGAGAGAAAGAGAAAAAAGAGACATAAACACAGGGAGGGAGTGATAGATTGGAGGGAGGGAAGGATGGAGAGAGAGATGGGGCAGAGGCTGAGAGCAGCTAAAAATAAAGATGTGGGGGCCAGCTGTTTGGCGTGTGGCCCGCCCCCAGCTGCCCTCAGAGGAGATCTTTCATTAGCTGGAGCAGCTGGACTAATCCGGAGTTAATTGTCGATGAACGGCTTCATATCCGAGTCTGATTCCCCCTGCGGCTCCCAGCACCCACAGGGGCACTCACCAGCATCAGCCCTGCAATCATCCGCCGTAAAGAGCCGCCACGACCGCACACAGCGACCGCACGCAGCGACCCCAACACAGCGACCGCACGCAGCGACCCCAACACACAGCGACCGCACACAGCGACCGCACACAGCGACCCCAACACAGCGACCCCAACACAGCGACCCCAACACACAGCGACCGCACACAGCAGCCGCACGCAGCGACCACACGCAGCGTCCGCACGCAGCGACCGCACACAGCAACCCCAACACAGCGACCGCACGCAGCGACCCCAACACACAGCGACCGCACACAGCAGCCGCACACAGCGACCACACGCAGCGACCGCACGCAGCGACCGCACACAGCAACCCCAACACACAGCAACCCCAACACACAGCGACCGCACGCAGCAACCCCAACACACAGCGACCCCAACACACAGCGACCCCAAAACACAGTGACCCCAAAACACAGTGACCGCTCGCAGCAGCAACCGACTGGGGAGAGGAGACAGCCGGAGGGAACAAAGGAAAAGGAAGAGAGGTGGAAATGTAGACTCCATGTTACACAAAATTACATGATAATATATGTAGGGCATGAATCATGACAATAAGCACAATGAACAAAGCAACTGCAGCACACAGGGATGGCCTCTCCTCCTCAATAAGGTCACAGTTAGTGCTAATGAGTATCATTTGTGTTATTGCTAGTGACGGCAGTGGCAGGGATAATTAAAATCATGAAAATAATCACCACCATGACTGGAGAACTCTGTCTGCCATCCAGGATCTTTAATATCAATGCTGTCATTGCTGTTCTTATTGAATTCTGGCAAGAAATGACCAAATTGATTTCTTGCTCCTTAGTTTGAGTGATTTGATGTACTTTTGCAATGTGTACTAGTTGTTATGTTATGCCAATACAGCATTTAGAGCTGAATCAAATAATGGGGGGGGTGAGAGATGAAGGGGGAGAGAGAGGGAGGGAAAGAGAGAAATAAAAATGAAGAGGATGGTGGTCAGTCTGGTATGATGCAACATAAGACAGCAGTGAGATGCAAGGCAGTGGACAGAGGGCTGCGCAGTGGACAGAGTGCTGCGCAGTGGACAGAGGGCTACGCAGTGGACAGAGTGCTGCGCAGTGGACAGAGGGCTGTGCAGTGGACAGAGTGGACAGAGGGCTGCGCATCAGATGCCAACAATGGCCAGTTTAGCATTACAGGAAAGCACAAGTGCTACATCAATCCTGCATCAAACTGACAGCAGCTAATTTTCCATCTGCCACACTCTGCCGCAGCTAGAGGGCGTTTATTGGGAGCGCTCTGCTACAGACGCGCTGGCAGCCTGAGAGCTCTCGAACCCACAGCCTCCTGCACTCCACTCCACACCAACAGCCTCCACACTGGCCAGGGAAACGCTGTGTGTGTGTCTGTGTGAGTGTAAGAGAGAAAGAGGGAGAGGGAGTGTGTGTGGGCACGTGTGTGTGTGCGTGTTCGTGTGCATGTTTGTGTGTGTGTGTGTGTGTGTGTTTGAGTGTGTGCGCATGAGCACATGTGTGGTGTGCGTGTGTGCATGTTTGTGTGTGTGTGTGTGTGTGTGTGTGTATGTGTGTATGCATGAGTGTGTGTGTATGCATGAGTGTGTGAGTGTGAGAGAGT
>CM032885.1:37888258-37895758 GCA_019176425.1 Megalops atlanticus
ACCCACCCCACCCCCAACCCTACACTCAGATATGCTTAGTTTTAGTACTATTGAAATGATCAATAAAACAATAAAATAATTCAATGAGGCATAAGTTGTACAGTCACATCTCAGAAATGGTAAATATTGATTTGTAAATATATAACCTATTACATATTATCTGGGTAACCTGTCAAACATGAGACATATTTCTCAGTTCTCTGCCTGTGTGAATTCAGAGAATATGTGGAAGAGAGCTACACTATGGAGCTTAATAATGTCCAATAAGAGGGCAGTTTCTCCAAAGCACTGGAACAGGCTGTTGCAGTTTAATAGCACTGATATTGGTTATATGCGGAAGCGAGGCAGAGAGAGAGTGGAGGAATGATGGCGTTTCTAATATCGCAGCGGTGAGAGAGAGCAGGAACATGCAGGTGACAGTGCAGGACGAACATCTCTCCTGTCATAAGGCCACAATTAAAATTTTTCCAATTACAATCACAAGCACTTCAACACGAGCTCACATAGAAACACTGCAGCATTTCCCTTGTTCTTAAGAAGGTGTGCAAATACCTACGGTAACGTTCAACAAAAAAAACGTAAAGCCCCCTCCGATGTGTCTGAGTGTGCGTAACAGCACACAGATCAGCCCTGCAGAGCGACGCAGCTTTGCCCTGAAGAGGAGATTCGGGGGATCTCTGTGACTGAGGGTGGCAGGGTAAGGGGGGCACCCCCTGTGCTGGGAGTGTGAGGGAACAGGAGGGGGGCCCAGGTTACAGCAGGCCAGTATCATGGCTGAACCCCGGGACTGTGCCGCCGGGATCTCCGTGCCGCTGGGGACGCGTGCCAGGAGGGCGGAGTCTCCGTCACGCCAGAACGGATCTACGAGACAAACGCATGACTTGTGTACGGGCCACAATAATCATTTCCACGAGGGAGTATTTATCTTTCATGCGAGTAACACATTTTGACTGGATGCCTGTGTAACATATTTTCAATAACTGATTGATTGTCACTACAGGCTTTTTTGTCATGATTTGTGGTTGATTCTCCTCCAGGCTGGTGGTGATGAGGCGCTGGGACAGGGCATCACCGCAGGGTTTCAGTAACCGCAGGGTTACAGTAACAGCGCAGACAGCACTGAAACAGGATCTCTGCCTGTTACACGGAGGGTGGCCATGTTAGCCAAGCGAAGGGGGCCTCTCTGAAGGGACTGCACAGCGAGAGAGGACAATGTGATTGGATATTGATTTCTTTGATTTATCAGGTGTGTGTTTGGACGTTCTGTCATTGATTACATGCTGTATGGTGTTTATTTCCTGTGAGGACGAGGCACCTGGGGCACATTAGAACTCACTGCTCAACAATCCAGCGCCGTGAATCTGTGGCTGAGCTGACAGCAGTCTGTGTGAAAATGACTTCATCAGGACTGCCTTCAGTTTCCAATGAGCACTGCAGACACAGCACCAAGCTCAGAACAGCACTGCTCACAGTAACACTCAAACCCTCCCAAACCAACGCACACAGGAAGCAGGTCGTAAATAGCCGTGTCTGGATGAACACAGGAAGCGGGACACAGGGGCTTCAGTTAACACCTCTGCACTGCATTCTGTTGCCTCGGTGACGTGATGAGCTCACACACCTTTGTGACAGCGCTGACCTCGCTCTACAGGTTACAGTCCACTCAGGAGGCGGAGTTAAAACAGCTGCTCTGTGCAGTGCAGAAGCGGGAGCGTTCGGGCGCAGGAACCTGCTGCAGCAGTGCAGAAGCGGGAGCGTTCGGGCGCAGGAATCTGCTGCAGCAGTGCAGAAGTGGGAGCGTTCGGGCGCAGGAACCTGCTGCAGCAGTGCAGACGCAGGAGCTCCTCAGTGCAGTGAAACTCACTCTGATTTAATGCTGCGCCAGCTTATGCCAGTGCCTCCTACCAGTCCATTAAACAAATATATTCTCATCCAATACCCACGACAGCTGGAATTAAACAGGACAGGAGAGAGGAGGAACACTGCTGAGACATTCACATCGAATGCCTGTTTCCCCTTTATATATCATTCCAGCAAACGCAGCAGAATCTTTCCTCTCTTTCTGCTGCAGATTCACCTTTGACCCTCTGCTGCCCTGCTGCTTCTCTTCTCCTGCTACAGAAGCACCTGCTATCCCAGGACTAGCATCCTGTAGTCACCCCAGGGATCACACAGGCAATCAGGAAAATAAGTGACAAAGCTGGAGGTAATTAGTGCTAATTAAAAGTACAGGGGCTCTCTCGTCCCGCTACACGCGCTCTCTGAGCCGATGCTGTGCACGGGCCCCGGGGGCGAAGCTTCTCGCGTCAGCCTGTCAGCGATCAGGGAGCAGGCGCAGAAAGCGAGGCAGCGCTGTCCGTTTTCCCTGACAGACAGAACAGGGCGGAATCGCGTAGTTGCCGTGGCCTTGAAAGCTCATCTCTGCTGTATGCTTATGAGGAATTGGCGGTTTGCATATTCCCCTCCCTCTGAATGGGCCGACAGCATCGCGGTGTCAGAGGCGGGGCGTGCGCGCGCGCCTTATACTCAACTTAATGGGCGAAATTTACATTCCAGACATTAACGCCTTTCATTATCCGATTTTTTGAAGATAAAAACACCGGGTCTCGAAAGAGGAAAGAACAGATACATCTGAACGGAAAAGGGGAGAAAGACACCCCCAACTACCCTCATGAATTACACTCATTAATTCACTCCTCTCCTTCATCGCTCTCCTCGATTTCGCGTTTGCTGTGTTGGGGGGTTTCATTAAGCCATTCCCAGAGGGTTAGAGGGTTTATTAGGCAAATAGAGGAAGTGCTTCCACTGACATTATTTAGCATTACACATTGACACACTTTAGGTCCTCACTCGTGCAGGCAAAGCTGTGGCGCGTGGTGTCTTTATCACAGGTGTTCAGCTGACGTCGCGAGCGGCTCAAAAATAAAACGCAGCGCTGGTCTGAGAGGCGTCGGGTACCCGGGTTCACCCCTTTCACCAGCTTCATTGCGCCTTTCTAATGCGCGCGACAAAACTGAGCCAATGACATCATCACGGCTGCAGTCTGGCGCAGTGCTTCTCTTAATTCCTCCGGACAAAAGGAAATCTAAGATTTGCAAAATTATGAACTATACTGATTGTGAAGTATCATGGATGACAATGTATCAATCAGCCCAAGCTCCATAATAATTTCAGGTAAATTTAGTGAAAATATAACACTGCACATTTTGCGTGGGGATACAGGAGTGTCTGAGAAATTAATAAATGTAAATGTATTCCTCTATTCATAGCACACTTCCATAGTACCAACATCTCAGCTTCCAGGGAACATCCCAAAAGTCTACACATTTATTCCTTTTCTACAGAAGGCCATTCTACCAGGTTTTTGCAGTATATCCACAAATACCGATAATCAGTGACCCTACTCACGGCCAAAGACAAACAGAAAAACAGGTCTCCTCTATTTGGCCGTCCGTCTAGCGCTGACTGAGGTCATTAGCGGGAATGTTTCAGTACTAACTGCTCCTATCTTTCACAAGACGCATCAGTTCTCTGAGAGGTGAGAAACACTGTGGCGATTCCTTGCGTTTCCTCTTCCTGTATGAAGCAAAATATGATTAAATGACCGGACCTCCCCGACCGTCTTTGTTTCATCGTTCAGCGCATCCACACAGGCGCAGAGAGCCGCGCCGCGCCGGCCGGCACCCGTCGGCTGCTTACAGTCGGAAACAAAGAGAACAGGAGCAGCAGAAACCTGGGAAACGCCAGAAACTGGGCTAATAGCGCAGTTTAATACCCTCGTAATGACTTACAAGTAAAATTTAGTTTTAAAATCACGTGAGACCTATTAGTCCATTCACTTTTCTCTTGTGATAAATAAGGACTACGCAAAATTACGGCAGGCACATCTCTGAAAATGTCGAGGAATTATGGGAGGCTTTTCCGAGTGTCACATTAGACCGAGGCAATAAAAGCGGCGTTGCAGGACGTGCGAATAAAAATGAATTCATAAAAACTTCATTTGGGTTACCGGTGACTCTCTCGGATAACATCGGAAAAGGAACAAAACGGTACCGAAACCATAGTCATCCCGAGATCCCCTAGCGTGGCAGGCGGTTAATTTAATTTCAAAAGTGTTATAATTACTCCCTCTCGCCCCGCAACAGGCTTAAAGTAAACACCCTAATACGGTCCCTAACACGGCAATTAAAATTCAATCTACGGTGTCTTGCCACTTTCCCTTTTAATTGCACCGCTTTCTCCCCCTCTCGTTTTCACCACAGCCTTTGAAGAATTACCCCCGTTAACTTGGCTCCTAATTGCTTGTCACCGTCCTCCAAATGTGAAGAGCTGCTTCCTACAAATAACCATGTTTACAGACTGCTGGTGAGCGCAAGGGCTGTCGTTATGAGGACTGTTTGCAGACTTTTTATACATAAAACTGGTTATAAGGGAGGCAGAGAGAAGCGGTGACTGTGGCGTGTATCGAGCGGGGTTTTAAACTAGCCGGAGACGGTGACACAGGTGAAGCCGCCTCCCCTCATACGCTCACATTTAAACTGCAGCAGGATGAGCGATTCTGTGCTTCACGGCAACGCAACCTGGAAAAATAAAACAAAAACTCCCTCTCAACAACAAAATCTTTTCTACCAAATCCATAAATCATAAATACTAACAAAACCATGAATCGTGAAGGGAACACAAACATTTTGTAGTTTGTAAATGTCCTTTGTGGAATCACTGAAGAACCCCATTTCAGCGTAAACGTATTCTCTAGGGTACATACCTTAAGCATATGCACCACTCTGTACTTATTACTGTCTATTTAGATATCTGTTGATGCCTACCTATATACACACACACGCAAACACACATGTATGAGCAAAAGTACCTGTGTGTATAAATGATCAATTTACCTGAGTCGGTTGTTTTTTAGCACAATAACAAATACATTGAGGTAACCAAATGTTAAAGTACACTCACACTCACACACACACACACACACACACGTGCCTGACGCTTGTATTTTCTTGATCGTATCCCTCCTCCTTACATCAGGACCATTAGGACTAACTGCCCTGTGAATGACTTTATATTCTCATTTTTAATAATTTCACCACATGCAAGGCCAATCTCAGTGGTTCACATATTTTACATACTGTTCACTAAAATGCACAGGAAGGAATGCCAGTCTATTATTAATAAACCCCGAGGACTAAATAAAATAACTATTAGTTTTGAAAAAAGTCGTTAAATAATTTGTTGCTTGGCACCATGTGCGGTCTACTACCTGGCTGGGATGTGAATTCAGCGTTAATTCAGATATTTACGTTCCATGAATATACGCATTTATTGTTTGTTCTTTAACCCCACATTATGTTGATTCACCCTGACAAGGTCATTACTTAATTACGAGAAAATGAATGTACAGGTTACTCAAGCAGGTATAAAATAATATACTGGTTGCGTCTAAATCCATTACTGGGAAATAATCCATAATCAGTCTCCCTTTGAAATCGGTATTTGCTTTACCCCGTGAATGTTGTCTTTTTCAAGGCCTTAAAGAATTATTCTTAAATAATTATTAAAGAATTTTTTTCCAGGGAATCAATTAAAATATTTTCTTTACTACTACAACTCAACGTATGAAATTTAAAGGCGTTTCGGAAAGTGTAGTAAATAGAGTATTTCAACTGATTTCATGGCTGGTGTTCATTAAATAAATATAAAGATCGAAGCTGGCAGACGGAAAGGACAAACGAGAGACCTGCACCTACATCTGTGTGCACACGCGCGTATGTTTAGACCATCCTCGCACGGAACAATCAATCAATCTTCAAATGATGAACATTTCCTGGAGAGAGACCATATGGCAGTTTTTCGTAGGTGCTGTAGAGGCGGCCGCCCTCCTGCCGGTGCGTTCCTACCTGGGGCCCGTCCAAACCAAACCGGAGCGGAAGAGATGGATCGCGTGACTCACCCCAGTGAAGGAGTGGGCTCCGGCCCAGCCGACGCACCTGCTACCGCTTGACAATACAAATGACCGTATTTCCTGTCTTACGCTACACAGTTGAAAGGTTAACCTAAAATTAACCAATTGGCTTTGGACCCGGAGTGTCAAATGCGCTGGCATGAATCATCCGAAGGCTAAGAAAAGTAGCCGTTTAGTAACGGTAAAATGTTGGGGTATCTCAGTGGATAAATTGCGCATTTTTCGGTCTAACAGTTTAAAGCAACAGTCAAACCTCGCAGCTCAAGCGCGTCCTTGATACATCCGTAAACAAGTTGGACAGTGACGCAAAATATTAGCAAAGTACGGTGTTTCAATCAATGGTGAAAATATATTTCATTAAAAATATAAAAAACTTTCAATATTTTTGCAGAGACAGAAAAACCAAAAAATGGTGGGAGGAGTGGGTTCACTCTGGAAGAAGAACGTTAAAGGTTTTGGGAGTGAAATGCAAACAACCCAGTTTAAATTAAAAAAACTGCACCCCAAACCCACCAGCTCCTGCAACGTGGGCCCCTCTGGCCACTCCGCCGTGGGGCCCTCTGGCTGCTCTGCCGTGGGGCCCTCCGGCAGCAGAGAGGTTAAAGGGACAGAGGAGCATATGTTGCTTTTGCAGCCGCCCCTCTCAGCGCCTCCTGCTTCCTTCACGCCTGGCCGGCCTCTCGGCTCTCGTTACGCTCTGGCCCTCAGACGGATGGGCCGGCGACTGGATACTAATGAGCTCCCCCCAGCGGGAGCCAGGGTCTGAGGGCTGCTGCCATGGCAGCCGGCACGTCTCCACACCCTCACACACAAACACTCCCTCTCTCCTCCTCCCTCTCCTGCCTCTCCTGCCTCTCCCTCTCTTCTCCTCCCTCTCCTGCATCTCCTGCCTCTCCTGCTCTCCCTCTCTCCTCCTCTCTCTCCTTCTCTCCCTCTCTTCTCCTGCCTCTCCTGCTTCTCCTTCTCTCCCTCTCTTCTTCTCCTCCCTCTCACCATCTGTCCCAGTTGCTCATTCGTCTTATTTTCCCTGTCATATCCCTCCATCACACAGCTGCCTCCCCCGCACTGGTTTCCAGGAAGTTGAAAGTTAGCAGTGATTCCCGCTGAAACAGAGAGAGTGCCGGATAAACACAGAGAGGAGTGATCTGCATCGATGCGGGTTCAGGAGGATGGGCTTTGACTGAGCTCCTCTGGAGGCTGCTGCGGCTCCTCTCTCTGCGGGTCACCTGTCTTGCCTGTCACACACCTGTCCCCCCGGCTGCAGGCTTTGGTGTGTGCCGGCCTCCTTGTCTCCAGTGTCAGGCCTGTGTCGCTGCTCGTACGCCTGCAGAAACCAGCCCTGACGTGCCTCCTTGTGCCTCCTCCTCAGTTCCTTAGTGAAACGTTTTGAGGAGAAGAGGAGGAGGTGTGAGGGGAGAATAAGGAGGCACGTAATGCAGAGAGGGAAATGGAGTGTTCTCGTGCATGAGGTTTAGCAGGAAGCCCATCCCTCTGCGGGGCAGGCCTGCTTTTAGCACAGAAATGGAGTA
>CM032885.1:37900758-37918258 GCA_019176425.1 Megalops atlanticus
TGTTTGTTTCTAATCAATTCCGTCTCCAATGAGAACTAAATAACAGAGTGTAATCTGACCCCCAGGGGAAAACACAACATAATTATACAACGGTTTAATTAGCGAAAGATACACTCTAATTACGAATGGGGTGGCGTGAAAAGCGACGTTGTCAGTATTAAATGTTATATCAAGAGGGTTACATTTTTAATCAAAGACATTTGTAAATTTTACGCTTCAAAGGATTAAATGATTTGTGCGGCGCAGTAGGTTGCCTGCGAAGGCGCGCTGGGTGGCTGCTTGGATAGACGGGCGGATGCGCGCTGTCCGCGGAGTGGCTTTACACCTGTTCACCTGTCAAAGCGCGAGCGAAGTGAGCGTTTTGGGAAGGTGCGGAACTCGCGCCGGCGCTGTCCGTAGTGCTGTCGCGCCCGCAGCCGTTTATTTCTGATTTGGTTATGTATGCATATTAATTCATTATCGCAATGTCGTTGAATTTCATCTCCAACCGCCGTTTCCTCAAGGGACATGGTACTGAATATCATCTATATTCTAGGTTGCTAAACCGCTTTAGAATTAACCAGTATATTTAGCAGTACTTGGTCTATTTCTGTCGCACAAACACTGAGATGTAGAAGAATCTTGCGTGTAGTAGTAAAAAACGCTGTTGGCAGAGTTCATATTTAAAACACTAAGATAGAGGGGTGTTCGGCGGTAATTTACTTTCAGCGAAATTACTCATTACTGACCTGGATAGTTTGGCGATTGTATACTTTCACTACGTGGAAATTGAAACTGTATATCCCTCTCCGCGGAGCGATGAAATTGCTTCTCTCTTCATCGAAATTTTTTCCAACGTTCACTAGTACCTGTGAAAAAGAGACGCAGAGGAGAAAGAGGAGACAGTGAATGAAAAGTGTTAACGGAAATAAAATGATTTACATTTTACAGATCACTGGGTTATGCATAAAATACATTTTTTATTTCTAAACAACATTTTCCCTTTTTTCTCCTTTTAGTGATATTTGAAACAGGATTAGCCATATTTTTAAGTCTTTTTAGAATATTTTACTTCGATTAACAAATAAATTTCCATGCAAAATGTAATGTAATATAGGTGCGAAAATAACGGGCCAATAATGGTCTATTTAATGTGACAGATGTCAGGCAGTCAGCGCTGTAAAATATAATTGAAAGACATTCATCGGTGATTAACATTTCGAGAACTCGGAATGTAATGACACAAGGGATTATATAATTTTCTACCATGCCAGTTTTTAATCTCATATAATCAAAGGGAATTTAAATATTCACAGCCCAAGATGCGCTAAACTACGGATGCAACACAAATATCTGCGTGACTTTCTCCGTCACCTGGACGCCGCGGTAACTGCCGGACCCGCATGCCGTGTTTTCGTCTGTAGGAATCAGCGGGCGTCCGCCACGCGGAGCACTCACCGGGCGCTCCCTCCCCCTCGCTCACCCGCACACCCGCTACCTGCCGTGTCACTGCTATCAGGATCTAACCCCGGACCCCCGACGGCTACCTTACCAGCACTCTGATAGTTACCCGATCAAAGTAGATGACCATTGTTCGGTTACTCATCTCCGAGGGTTCGTGGTTGGTGTTTCTCACGGCGGAGAAAGCCACTTTGGCGCTGCCGGACCGCACAGATATCCCGAGCGCCGTCCCGGTCGGGTCCGAAGTTGGGTTGGAATCGCAGACCACCAGGCATTTCCCCTCCAGCACGATGGGCTCGGTCTCATTCTGAGCGCGCGCTAGTCCCGCCAGGCACGTCGCACTCAGGAGAAAGAGCAACATGACGGCAACTTCACACCTGCACCTGGCCGCAGTATCCCGAGCGAAATAATCGGCGCTTTCTTTCTGGACAGTAATGGAATCGTTGGCACTGCAATATTTTATATAATCCAGTTTCTTTTAAACAATTTCTCTTTTCTTTTAAAATGAATTAATCTCCTTGTCTATAATTTCTCCGATTTATATAGCGAAGCCAGACCTTTCTTTTCTTTCAGTTTGTTCTTTTGTTATTTTTGGAGATTCCTTATCCCTCTCGTTGCCTGTTTTCGCGTGCGGATTTGCTTTCTCAGCTCGCGCTCCCCGCCTTCTAGTCTCACGCTCTAATCGAATAACCCGTGGAGAGCGGAACGAGGCCCTTGTCTAGTCGAAACACAGTTGAATACATAGCGCGGGGTCCGTCTGCTCGCGCGCTGAATTATTGATATGTGAGATATTAGAAGAGAAACACAAAGGCTCGGACGCGCGATACTCCCGCCCTCCTCGTTTTCAGCAGACCCCTCCCTGCGGGTCCCAATCACAGATTAGCGCATCTCCGGATTTCCAATCGCAGCGCGACCGGCCCCCAGCGCATGTGACAGCGCTGTTTTTTATAGAGGTATCCTACAGGTGGACTCGGCTCGACCAAGGATCGAAGAAGATGGAAATCCTCCGATTCACGCATAAGGGCTCGCTAGTTTGTTATTGTCATCACTTCGGACACATCTCAGTTTTCGTCCTTGCAAATCTCAGGGTCTATAATATGTACCGAGCAGACACGTGAGGAAGACTGAAGAGACCGGAAAACTTTTGAAGGACTACGTCCGTAAAGTCCAGGAGCAGTTGCCGCCACGTACCCGTGGGGCACATGAAATTCGACATGAAACCCTTCGAAGAGGATCTTAACACTCCTGAAATGCAAGATTTGTAATGAAGATACAAAGGGGATGTATCCGATTGCAATATCCGACGAAAGACAGCGAGAGACCTGAGTGAAAGTATATTATTGGTGAATGAAATCAGTTACACCAAGAGTACATATTTAGGGCGTCTGAGGGGCATTATGGTGAGGGTATATTACAATGAGGTTCACATAACTAAACAGAGCCACTGTTGATTCAAGCTATTAACTTGAATCAATAACTTGAAAATAACATATCACAGCAAGAGCAATTGCAAAACACGCGCGCACGCACGCGGACTCGCGCGCACAGTTCTCAGAATATTCACCTGGAACATTCGACGTGACGAGAAGACTGCTTTCATTCTTAGTTCATGTCTCCCTAATTCCCCTTATGCAAGTACAGAAAGTTTTCACCAGGTGTAAGACGTTCAGTACTGCCAACAAGAAAACACAAGACAAATTCACACTATCAAAGTATAGCCAAGCGAAAAATAAACTATCGTTCCACACTGATGAGCGGGACTGGCTCATGGAAGCGCCACGCACGTCGCCTGCAGTGTTCTGTGCGCCGCGGTCGATATCCAGGGGGCTTGGAAATCGTATCTGCGGTTGTTTTAATCTTTTGCCTGCAGTTGGAGCCGGTTGATGGAATCAGCCTGACGTCCTTTCTCCTGTCGTAGCTGAATCCTTGCCCGCGGACGGCCTGTTCAGCTGGCGTCTGACAGAGCCCACTCGCAATTCCTACATGACATTTAATAAACAAGATCACTGAGCTAGTTTTAGGGGGTAGAGACAGACGTACGAGTCAGAGCAGAAAAAATCAGACGGAAAAGACAGCCCTGACATTTCAAAAACGTGGCATCTCCTGAATATACAAGTTGGAAAATAATTAAACCATGGCGGAAACGTAGATACGTTGTTCATATTAGACTGTCTAAACTTCAAAAGAGGGTAGAATCGAAGGTTCCCGACCGAGCGCTTTACCCAGCAGGCGGAATGGATTCCAGCACCCAATGCGGCCGACAGCTCCCGCTGGGAAAACCAAGCGTTTGGTTTAACATTTTATCGTCAGTCTCATCATTGGAAAGTGCACAAACCAAGAGTGAGCGCACAGACCCGGGACCCGGTGCTGCGAGAGTGACCGAGGTCGGCTCACTGCCGGACGGGGGACTGGAGCGACAGACAAAGCGGAGAGTCTCCATGAATTAACATGCGGTTTTAAAAACTGATTTGACTGACAAGCCCGACTTTTGTCCTTTCCTTTGTCAGCTATAAGCGGACCCGGAGTCTCTAAGGCTGATTGGAACTTATCGTTCCAGCAAAGTTTGCAGAAGTTTTACAACTTCCATACTTTTCACATACGATCAAGACGTTTTCCACGAGACAAAATGAAAACGACTTCGGCAGTTTTTTAAAGGCAAAACCTAGTCCCCAAAACACATGGACAGGATCAGGCCGCACGTGCGTGCACACTCTGTCTCACACAAGCACACACACACACACACACACACACACACACACACACACACACACACACACACACACACGCAGCGCACGCAGGTTAGCGGAGCACAGGGATAAGATCATCTGGTGCCAGTTTCCCCCGGGAGCCGTCCTGTCACACTCCACATGTTGCAGGTCTCATTGCATCACACTGCTGCTCGAGGCGCTCTCTCTGCGCATCATCGAAGCTGAACGTCATAAATAAAGACAGGAGAAAGCGGGCGCTCTGCGTGTCTGCCGCTGACATGCCACAGTGTACCGGTGTCTCACTGACAAACCAGCCAGCCGCGACCCTCCTGTGAAATCCGTCTAAGGGGAGTGAGAGCCGCCACGGCTTCACACACCGCAGCTGTAAACATGACAAAAACAGCGTTCAGGAGGAAACTGTGCTGTACGAAATAACGTATCCCCTGGCGTGTGCTTACAGTCTGTGTTAAAGACATCCATGTCATTACGGAATGGGAATATTCTCATATTTATTTATTCTAACATCAAAACGTGAAGAAAATAGGAGGTTTCATCTCCTTCAGGCTGTGTCATTCTACAACAATTAGCACACTCACAGAGCAAATGAGAAGTGAGCGCCCGCAGTCAGCATTCAGCTAAATTATTTACTACATTGTAAATAAACTGCGTTCACTTAGCACTTGGCTTTAACGCTGTTTTTCACAGTCCTTATGATGTGTTTATATACATTAATATCGAGGGTTGAGGGCTTTTAAGAAACAATTTAACTAATTCTGTATTCAGTAATGCACGCGACGGCAAAATGATTGCGCACTGCGACGCAACAAATTGCATTCCTGGAGTGATATTGCGTAATTGCGCTTTAATTAAAGGCTTTCTTCATTATTGATCTGCAGATTTGTTTTTGGCGATTAACTTAATTAGCGCGTTCCCAGTCCAGCCCTTCGCTGTACTAATCCAATCAGGTATGTAAAGCGCTACAAATGTGATTTAGCAAATCACATTATCCCATTACAAACTGCTGGTGACACGTAAGGAATATTGTTTCTGTCCTGTAGGCACTCTCATAATGTAATTTTAAGGTGTTGACACATTGCTGTGTGATTGGCTTAATGGAGATTGCCAACTCAAAACTGTCCAACTAGGGAGGAAGGGGGAGGGTCCGTGAAGGTCACATGGTCATAGCAGATACTCAAACTCGCTACACTCCACAACAGGTCGTACCGCAGAGGTCCCGAGGGCGCCACCGCGTCCTGCCGTTGAAGCCCGGTGCCAGCGCCCGCAGACCCGCGCTGATTGCTCCGTATTTGCATGCAATAACAACACCAGGAGGAAGAGAAGGGCAGTGTGAGTGATCTGACCTTTCTCTCTGAGATGTGGAGTACCTGGCTGTGGAGAAGCATTCATCTCCAGACTGAAGCATGGAGGACAGACACACTGCGACCTACAGCAGGGACACCCCACACACTGACCCGTACAAAGCAGTGTCTTACACACACACACACACACACACACACACACACACTCACACACACACTCACACTCACACATGCACACACACACACACACACACACACGCTCACACACACACACACACACACACACACAGAGACACACACATGCACACACACACAGACACACACTCTCACACACATGCACACAGACACACACAAACCTAGGCAGTGTTTTTCAGGTGTATTCAACCGTCATTTGAGGGCTGTGAAAGGTGCACACAGTTAGGGGGGCAAACACACTGTAGCCTAGCGACAGGCCAGAGGGCCACTCAGAGTAGTGCATTATGCCCTATCCCAGCATCCTTTGCTCTGTATGCTGCAGCTGTGGCACATGGGAGAGGTATGAGGGGGAAGAGGACAGGGGTGGGTGCGGTGCTAGGAAACAAAGCTTTTGAAATTCTCTCTTTGAAACCATCACATCAGTAATCATTCCCATCACACTGTGAATCCTGATGTGGGTGGGGCAGGGAGCTAGAGGTTATTACACCAGGAGGGACTTCATAAAAAGACCATTTGATTTGGTGTCTCTTGGCCTCTCACATCAGATTTTTAATGCTCTTGTCTCCCAGTCGAAAGGGGAGGTGAGTGTTATGGGGAAGAGGGGTGCTATAATAATTAATAACAGATGAAGAAGAGCATAACTTTGAGTTCACAGGCACCTGGCTCCCCTGCCTGTCATATGAATAATAGCCCTCCTGTAGTAGACCTAAAAAAAGTAAGGGAGCATAATCAAGCTTCTACAGGCTGATACCCACGGTTCCCCGCCTCCACCAGCCTTGTCGTGGCCGATGAAACTGCTTCTCTGGCTGTTTTCCCTGACCTCCTGTTCCCCTCCCCTCTTGTAATGTTGTCTAATAATTGTTTTCATTTGGTTACAGGAGCAAAGGGCCACCCTGAGAGAGGCAGATTAAATCTCCGCACTGTAGCAGAGCAGAGCAGGAAATCGCATTTAGCTGCCAGGAGAGAGAAAGAGAAAAATAACCTGTCATCACATTCTGCTGCCGACGGCTCGCTCCTCTCTGCTGCGACTGGGACAGGACTTCCAGGACATCCAGAGTGGGAGAGAGCCCGACGCAAGAGGAGAGAAGGAAAGAGAGAGAGGGAGAGAGAGAGAAGGAGAAGGAGAGGAAGAAGCAGAGGGAGAAAGAGATGGAGAGGGAGAGAGAGAAGGAGAGGGAGAGAGAGGGAGAGGGAGAGAGAGAGATGGTGGGAATTGTGAGAGAGATAAAATGGGAAATGGGAGAGAGGCAGAAGTGAGAATTACAGGAACAGCATTTGGCAGTGTTTAACAGATTTTGGTGACTGTAAAAACAAGTTAAACAGAAATAAAATGTGTTTTCTAGCAGTTTTTTATTGCTATTGAATATGAAGCTGGGGACGCAATTAACAGACGAGCACTTCCTCACCATCAGTGACGTGACGGCAGAGATTGTGGGGGAGACTTACATGTGTTAGAGTGTGGTACATGCTTTATGCGTGTGTGTGTGTATAGTTGAATCACACTATCAGAGAGTTGGGTTGGGGGTGTTGGGGGTAGAGAGACATGGTGGTAGCAGACATGTGTGTGTAGGTGTATGTGTGTGTGTGCGTGCTTGTGTGTGTGTGTGTGTGTGTGTTTGTGTATGGTGTGTGTGAGTGTGTGTGTGAGTGTGTGTTTGTGTATGGTGTGTGTGTGTACGTGTAGGTGCGTGTAGGTGTGTGCAGGTGTGTGCATGTGTGTGTGTGTGTGTGTTTGTGTGTGTTAGGAAGCTGCGCTGTGGAGACGTGGTGTCCCGGGGAGGCCGCAGGGACTGGCGGCTGAGATGAGCAGCAGGACTCCTGTACTCTCTGTGTAAACAGTGCTGCAGCCAGGTGTTGACACTGCAGATCAATACTCCTGCAGGCAGGACCTTCCCTCACTGAGCAGCTTTAATAACGGCCTGAGCCACCGACACACGGCGCTCGCCCACGCCTTCATCGCCTGCACGCCACTCACGCTGACAGGTACCTGTCCCTCCCCCGGCCCCCGCTTCTGCCGGGACGTGCCTGTGGGCGGGACTCCTGTTTGCCTTGTGTTCTTCGCTGTGATTGGGCCGGGGAGACGGCACTGGGATGTGGGCGCATGTTTATTTTGGGGATGTACCCAGAAAGGGGGGATCCACCTGACTGTTCCCATGAAGGAGCCCCTGTCTGTGTGCCTGCCTCTCCACTCTTACTGATCCCAGTACAGCCACCTGTCACCGGCCACGGTCCCAAGAGGGCTGTCACTGTGGAAGTGACACTGATCCAAGTACAGCCGCCTCTCCTTGGCTGTCACTGCGGAAGGGGCCTTAGAGGCCTGTAATGGCTTATCTCAGGAATAAAACTGCAGGAACGCCAGAGCCATTCAGGCAAAGCTGCTGCCATTCCACAGGAACATTAAACAATGAGAATATTACAGAGAACAAGAATCACAGTGTGACAACAACCACAACAACAAAGATGACATTCTGTGAAAAACACAATTTTGTGTGACTTGTGAAATACTGCGAAAGAAAAAAAAATACTAAAGACAAAATAAATGTCAGAAGTGAGGGCTGTTAGCAGTCACAGAGTATGCAAAACACATTAATTAAATTAGAAGATGAGAATCTCAGCCTGCTTTGCACATTCCAATTAATTTAAATGTATGCGTAGATGAGAGGAGTCTGACCCATGTTAACACAGGAGAGGGGCTGCTCGCTGTGTTAATATTGTGCTGGAGAGAGACCTTCTCAAAAACAGCGGCCTGCAGACTCTAACTCCTCAGCAGAGCACAACAGAGGGATGAAGTGAAACAGAGGAGACAGAGAGGGATTACATGTGAAAGACAGAGAGAGACAGAGGGGAGAGAGAGGGATGACGTGTTAGAGGACAGAAAGGGGGAAAGAAAGAGGAAGGAGAGCATGATGCCATTCAGAGAGTAAGATGGAGGAATGAATGGAGAGAGGGAGAGGTGGAGGGGGAATGACCCAGGAAGGCTCAGTCACGGTCACATGGTTTGAAAGACCACAGCGCACGTCTCACCTCGAAGAGCCCTGCTATTGCAGGGTTTGGCTGTTCTGCCCACAGGCTTATTACAAACCTTCCCAGAAGCCATCTGTGTCACGGTCACCCAGTCAGAGGCCTGGCATTCCCACATGTCATGTGGGCTGCAGCAGCCAATCAGAGCTGCCGCAGTTTTTTTTTTTTTTGTGAAGTTCCCTGATGCCATGTGGGCCACCAGCCAACTATCCAAACAGATCAGGCATTCCCACAAACCCTTCCAGCCAGCACAGGGGATACTGGGGAACTAATTACCATTTTACAGTGCAAGACACACTGGGCCTGGGACGCACAGGGGTGCGGGTGCGTGTCTGAATCCCCTGTGAGAGTGAGGAAAACACACCCCTCCTACAGGCGGACGCAGCTTTGTGTTTGGGGTAAATCAGCAGGTTTAGGCCAAACTCTGTCCATATTTCACACTTTTCCATATTTCAACAACAGATGGACTGGCTGTTGGAGGGAAGGCAAAACAATGCTTTTTCCAATTTAGCTGAAATCTTTTCTGATTAATGACACGATTTAAAATACAATTTAATTTACAAAACAATGGTGTCATTATGACAGAAGCCCACCATCTGTGCTTGCGTTGCAGTACCTGTGTGTTGGTCCTGTGGATGAACTTTGCCTTCCCCCATACAAACACATTTAGAGCTACAGCAAGACAGTGGAAGTGATGCCACGTGTCTTTTCTGTAAGTGTGTAGTTCACACAGAATGCTCAGTCACTCTGTTTGTACCCTCCTGCTCTGTGATTGGCTCAGCAGTTAAAGGCCAGGAACTCATCATCCAGTGATCTTTGGCATTCCTGGCCACAATCTGGGGCCGGGTTGGATGTCGATGTAGAAAACACACAAAGGTTTATATTTTTACCATCAATTTCCAAAATCACACACTTTGTGAGCAACAGAACGGGAAAAAGCACAAAAGTGCCTGAAAGTGCTTGTTTTGCTAAGGTCAGTCAGACAGACAGCTTCTCCCAAACCAGCCAAGGCTGTTAGTGTTTCTTTGCCTTTTTTCTGGTAGAGATCCATCATGTGGAATTTTAGAAAATCTGGATTTTAGAAATGTAGTTGCATATGATTTTTGACATTGTCAGATTAAGGCACACATTTGCTACATAAAGGCTATGTCAAGAAAATGATTTCTCCCCAAGCTGAGACAAGCTGGATCAGTACTGCACAGTGTTTAATATTAGCACTGTACTAACACAGCTGGGACACCATGTGAGTCATTCTGTGCTGGTTTTAGTCCAACAGTCTAATTCGATTCACCAGATAACCCACATTAACAACGTAGCATAACGTAGCATTCTAATTCAGAATTAGCATTCACACCATGAGGAGGTGGTTCGTAGTGGTACCTGTTGTTATTGCGACAAAAATGCAATGTGTCTCTCTGCCTCTGTCAGAGCTGTCATTGGACAAAACAGTCCAATCAGCAGCGGTTAGAGCGTAGTGGGGCGTGGCAGAGAGCCGCCACACCTGCCTGCGATGCACGACCGAGCAGGAAAGCTTCAGCCCTCTCACATCCTCACATAACCGTCAGCTGCCTGACATTTGCTTTGCAGAACAGCCAGGAACACCTGCACCATGCCAGAATGCTCCAAACATGCACCCAGTTTCACTCTCCGGGGTAACAGCTGGGGCAGACTCCATGGCAACGCTGCGAGCCTCCCCAGGGACACCCCCCCCCTCCCCGCTGGCTGCTCTGTGGGGGCACACCGCAGGGACCCGGGTGTGTCTGGCCCCGTCTGGGGGTTCCTGCTGTTCACACAGGTCCAACACAGCGACCGTGTCCCTCTGAACCAATCGGATCTGAGACGTCTCTGACCAGCACATTGAGCTGAGCGGACTCTTCAGTGACTGAGGTGAACACAGCTGAAGAGACGTGAGGTGACAGAGCTGGAATGAGGTGATCAGAGGATCTGCCGTGAGACTGAGAGAGAAGCTAGCTGCCCCATCCACACCTCCGCTTTCTGGTTTCTCTCCCTCTCTGCCTCTTCCACTCTATCATCTTTAGAGGGAAGAGAGTAAGAGATGCTGTGAGGAGGAGCTCTGTTCTCTCTCTCCCTCTCTCTCTCTCTCTCTCTCTCTCCCCCTCTCTCCCTCCCTCTCTCTCTCTTTCTTTCCTGATGGAAAGGTCACTCATGACAGGTCATCAGGCATACTGTCAGAGAGGGCTGAGCACAGAGGGAAAACACTGTACCAGGAGAGCAGGTTTCAGCAAATGTCACGAGAGCCGTGAGACGGACAGACAGATAGACAGACAGACAGATGGAGGGACAGGTGGACAGAACAGCACATCACTGGCAGTCTGGCTTTGAAATTCAGATCCACAGAAAAATCACTGCGAGTCTGAACTCAGGTCCCCTCTGATAGTTTTTTAACACAGTGTGAATCCCATGTGTCCGTTTCCTGTTGGCAGTGCATTTCCTCTCTCCCTCCATCTCTGAAGTGACTGACATCTGTGCGAACATTAGAGGGAAAACCTTTGTGTTTGGATGGAAAAGGGAGTCAGAGCACAGGACTCATGAATGTACTGCCATCTACTGGTGAGGATCTGAAATTTCACTAAAAAATATTTAGCAAAGGCAGACCGGAGAGGTTACTGTGCGGACTGCAAGGAGGCTGCAGTGGCTTCCTGATATGACGATGTGCTACAGCGTGTGTGTGTGTGTGTGTGTGTATGTGTATGTAGTGCGTGTATATGTGTGTGCACGCGTGTATGTACACCGCGTGTGTGTGTATGTGTATATAGTGCATGTGAGTGTGTATATATACTCTGCATATGTGTGTACGTGTGCACATGTGTATGTAGTGAGGGGGTGTGTGAGAGTGTGTATATGTAGTGTGTATGCTGTATGTGTAAGTTTGAGTGCATATATACTGTATGTGTAGTATGTGTGTATGTGAGCACGTGTGTGTGTGTATGTCTGGGTGTATATATGCTGTGTGTGTGTGTGTGTGTGTGTGTGTGTATGTGTGTGTGTGTGCGTGTATACGCTGTGTGTGTGTGTGTGTGTGAGTGTATATACGCTGCATGTATGTGTGTGTGTGTGCGTGTATGTGTGTATGTGTGTGTGTGTGTGTGTATACGCTGCGTGTGTGTGTGTGCGTGTATACGCTACGTGTATGTGTGTGTGTGTGTGTGTGTGCATGTATATGCTGTGTGTATGTGTGTGTGAGTGTATGTGTGTGTGTGTGTGTGTGTGTGTGTGTGCGCGCGTGTCCTTGGCTGTGTCTCTGTGAGCGTGTCGGCTCGGTTGTTCTGTCAGTGAGAGGAGGGATGTGCTGTCAGTTCTCCCAGGGCCTGCGATCCGTCTTCTCCTCCGCGAGGCGCACTCCCTAATTCTCCGCGCCCCGCGCACTTACAGAGAGACGTGCAGCCAACTCCCAGGAGGCCTGGGTGCGTCTCCCGGCCGCGTCTCCTGGGCGATAAAGACAGAGGCCTCTAACTGCGCACTCATTGGAGCGTGTCCATCACGACATCATCAGCTACAGCCACTCAGAACAGCTGCCTGGTGTCAGAACATCTTCATGGTCTGAAGCAGCAGCGGCGGAGACCTCAGGCTGCAGGAACAGGAGCAGCTGCATTACACCAGGACTGCACACCATACAGCCACTGTGTGTGGGGGGGCAGAATGGGGGTGTGTGTGTGTGGGGGTGGGGGTGTGTGTGTGTGTGGAGGGGGTGTGGGGGTGTGTGTGTGGGGGGTGTATGGGGGGTGTGTAGACGGGGTCAGCTGAGGTGGTGATGAGCTGAGGAGAGACCTTTAAGCTTTTAAACCCCTCTTCGATTGATAAATCAGGAAAAGTGATCTTTGGAAGATTTACCCAGACTATATGTAATGTCCTGGACAGGGGGAGCGGAGAGGCCACGCCCTGCGCCAGCTCTCCTGGGGGCCCCTGCCCTCCCCAGGAGCCGCTGTGATTTGATTAGTAACGAGGCCCAGCAATTAAAGGGCTCCTGATTGATAGCAGGTGTGTGTGCTGGCAGGCGCAAGGGCTGGGCTCTGGCCTTATTTCCTCCAGATAAATCCATTCTCCTTCAATTACGCGGCCTCCCAGGTCAGAGCAACCTCACGCTGTGCAGCCGATCGATACCAGGACAAACGCTGGGTTAAAGCAACAAAGCCCAGCAACGGCACCCGACGTCCTCATCCAGCAAATTAACAGCCAGTTATTTCCAAAGCCCTCGTGTCCCGCTCACTAAATCCTTCCAGGGCTTTGATTAGGAGCGTAATCAGGCAAGGAGTTCATGTGCACCAGGGACAGTGGGTTAATCAATCCAACACACACACACACACACACACACAAACAGGCAGAAGTGAACACACACAGACACACATGCACACACATACATACATACACACACATACAAACAGGCAGAAGCAAACACACAGACACACACAAACAGCCACACGCAAACACACACGTGTAGCAGTTCCAGATCCTCTCTGACCAAAAACCAACTGATCTAGTATCAGCTGACACACGGCAAATCCTAACCTCAAACATTATGTGCAGGAAGCTGGGTCTGACCTAGAGTCCGTGCTCAGAGGCAGAACTGATGTGACTGCCAAGGACTGGGAGCAGAAGAGACAGATGTAGAAAAATAAAGCGTCTACCTGCGTACACAGCCACAAGCAGCTGCAGCAGACCCCTCCATTACAGCGCAAACCGCCACTGTGGCAACACTGCCATCTAGTGGACAGAAGGCAGATGACATGTTTACACTGTCCACATTGAGAGAGCCTCTTTTGGACGGTTGGAGGTTGGATGGTGGGAGGATTTTTCAGGGGCGATCTGATCACATAAGCAGCTGATAAACTGTGTGATGTTGTGATTCACTTATACGGCTCTTTGGGTGTTATTCACACAACTGTAAATAGCCTCTCTCTTACACACACAACGTCTAACATCTCTCACACCCACCCAGACTAAATCTGTCTCCTATGCACACAGGCAGTGTCAGAAGTGTGTTTGGCAGCAGTATGTTTTATTGTGGTGTGTACTAATTGTGTGCACTCTGTGTTTTTAGGGTCACTCATTAGATCTGTCTGCGTTTTACTCGCTAGCATTTCTGATTTTTGATGGTTTTGCCTCTGTGCACTTCAGCAATCGTAGCTATAGCAAAAGCCTTTAAATTTAAACCAATCTCTGGTCTTTCCGTAATAATGAGAATGACTTACTACTGTAACCCAGGATGTTGAAGCCTTGTTCTTTTTCCTTTTCATGATTAAAAAACTTGACAAACAGGTTGATTCTGTAAGAAATTTACAGCATTCTGCCCCAGAATGTGTATTCCACCAGGCATGATCTAATTTGAATAGCCATGGCATCCCAAAGAGCTTGAGATCATAGAGACCTTGACAGAATGGTCCACACCTCTCGTGACACCTTAACAATTTGGTCAAGCGAGATGGCAAACAATTATAGAATGGTACCTGGAATGGGCAATCAAGAACCTTCTCAGACAAAGGGGTATCCTTGCTTTCTCAAAACCGGTACTCTGACTTCATTATCATACACACGACAGGTTTGGTTCACTCACATCAAGAGCATAACCTAAAAAACGTCATTCCGATTTCATTATCATACAGGCGACAGGTCCGGTTCATTTACATTAAGAACAACCTAAACTATATATATGGGAATTAGTCTGAACGATCAGGGTTCACTCTGACACCGCTGAACCCAGAGTCTGTGTTTTTTGCATGCTTCGATACTGTTTTCTCCTGAATTAAAGACTTTCATATCAACATTCATTCTTCTCCTCCATCCTCCTCTTTTTTCTTATAATTCCGACACGGAGCTGCGTTCAGTGCGGTGAAGCACACCTGAGCAGACAGGTGCAGCTCCTGCAGCCTGCCACCCAGCGTGCAGCAGCAGCGGCGGCAGCGGCGGCGGAACCAGGCACAAACCCGAGCATGTGCAGATCAGAGACAAAGCGCCAGACCGCTCTCTCAGCGCCTGTCACACAGCCACTCAGTCACCCGGGAGACGAGCCTGACCTCCTGGGGTCAGAGGTCATGACCTCTTGGGTACTACCTCCCAGGGAGGCTGTCTGTTCTTTCAGCCCCAGTGAATTCTGGGAGCCTGCAGACCTGAACGGCTGCTCTCTACAATCTCAGGAGGAATTGCACACCACAGGGAGAGCGAGGGAGATAGAGAGAGAGGGAGAGAGGGAGAGGGAAAGTGAGAGGGAGAGGGAGAGGGAGAGGGAGAGGGAGAGGGAGAGGGAGAGAGAGAGAGAGAGAGAGAGAGAGAAGGAGAGGGAGAATGGGAGAGAGGGACAAAAGAAAAGGGAAAAGAAGGGAGACAGAGAAAGAGGAGAGTAGAGATGAAGATGAGGAGATCCATAGACAGCAGCATTGCTATTATTGCATTATAAAGGTATGTAATTTGACCACATGTGCTGGAGGGGGCAGTGTCCTTTGTGTTTTTTAAATTTGTGTTTTTTAAATTTTGTCTTTCTGCATCTCTGTAAGCCCTGTCTCTGCTATCTATCTGTATGTGATCTCCTGCTGTGCAACATTTTGGAAATAGCTATTTTACAGGATTTTGCCAATGTGCTGTTATGCTAATAAGACACAAATCTAATCTGAACTGTTTGCCCTGTTTCTGCTTCTGAGTTGTTGCTTTACTGGCACCTGTAATTCATGCCCTCTAAGCCTTTTGAACGTTACTGATGTTGCGTTATGGAGTCCCGGCTGCGGGGGGAGCACAGGGATCGGTGACGTCACGCTGGCAGCTGTGAGCACCTGGGGCCAGGATGCTGCTCCCACAGGACCTCTCTGCAGCTCCGACGCTGCGCTCAGCGTGTGCTGAGAAAACGCCTCCGTGACGAGCCGTGAAATAAACGGAGGAAGAACACAACGACCGAGCGTCTCTACGGCTCCTGCAAAACACCACAGGCCTCAGGCCAAACCAGTCACATTCAAGACAATGAGGGGAAACCAAACAAAGAACAAGGTGTACATTTATCAAACCGCCACAAGAGGGCACCCTACAGTTGCATTAACCTGCTGGTTTACCTCACGCACGGAGGAAGATGCATCAGACAGAGGTCTGTGTGTCCGGGAACGTTCAGAGCCTTTTCGCTGCGTTCACACGCATGGTGTATGACCGGGACAAACGAGCCACGAAACCCAGCAGCACCGACATAAAACATCTTTAATAAAGCATACAATCGACAAAAACACGCTTTAAGGCAGACCAGCCATTAAAACAAAGAGTTAACATTACTGCTGATCTTCATACACTTAAATAGAAAATTATAAAGACAGGTTATACACAGAGCAAGTGCTGGTTCTGTTAAAAAAAAAGAAAAAAACATGAAAGACGAGCAAAATGACAGGAGTGTTTAAAGCTGATTAGAGTCTGACAGCCGCACACAGGTCTCCAGGTGTCTGCATGTGCTCACGTGTGTGTGTGTGTGTGTGTGTGTGTTGGGGGGGACCGGGAGGCTGAAACTCATTGCTCATTGGCTCTTTAACCGTTTTGTATCTTCTGTATCCTGATACTGTCTGCCTGTTCGAGTTTGACGTGTTTGTTCCTCACAGCTGAGGATCCCTGTGGCATCTGGCCTCAATCAGCCCTTCCAAACACACAGGGGGTCTGCAGGGAGGTGTGGAGCAGAGAGAGACACGCCAGGTAAATCCAGGTAACACAGGTAAACCAGCCAGGGCTGGTAACCATGACTACCGGCCTTTGCACTTCCGGTCCTTTCAACTCCCGGTAAATGTGGGAGGCAGTGAAACGGCCGGTGCAGCGCGACCCGGCACTGAGCTGGCTGTGTGTGGAGGGTGTGGCCGTGCTGCTGTGTTGGTGTGTGTGAGCGCCGTTGCGCCGTCTGCATCGGTGCTGCAGAGAACGCAGCAAAAATGCGGTGCTTTTCCCTGCTGTTTTCAGAAAGAGAAAAAGACGCAGAGTCGGCTGCACTGAGTGAACAGCAACACAAGAAGACAGCAGACCATTGGCTAAGTGACAAAAGATAACAGCAGCCTATTGGCTAGGCAAAACAAGAAGACAGCAGCCCATTGGTTGGGCAACATGAAAGACAAGATCCTACTGGACAAGAGCGCTGTTGGCTGAGTGGGGATGGAGGAGTGCACATTCTATCACTCGACACGATTAGCCCCTCTAAACCCAGACGGTTCCATTAAATTTACCTTACAAACAAAGAACCAAAACAGACAGTAAAAAGGGAGTTCTGCGTCAAAGAGCTGGAGATGTTTTAAGAAGGCAGCAGCAGCAGCAGCTGTGTGATTGGCTATGCCATGATCAGGTGCTGTGTGATTGGCTATGCCATAATCAGGTGTTGTGTGATTGGCTATGCCATGATCAGATGTTGTGTGATTGGCTATGCCATGATCAGGTGTTGTGTGATTGGCTATGCCATGATCAGGTGGGATATGCAGAGATGCTTCTGACTGGCTGCTGATGGAGGGTGTGTCCGTTTCTGGGCTCCGCCCTGTTTCCTGCTGTCTGGGGGAGCAGGGCGGGGCGGGACAGAGCCTCAGTGGGTTTTCTTGGTCCACTTGAGGTCGTCACTGCGAGGTTTCTGTCCTGTGATTCTCTCTATCAGCCACTCCATCTGGCGCCAGAAACCCAAGCAATCCAGAGGATAGTTCAACCATCCTGAGAGAGGGAGAGAGGGAGAGAGAGAGAGAGAAGCTTTTGATTCAATCTGGCATGATGGTTTAATGTACAAACTTTTAGAAAGTGGTGTAGGGGGTAAAACCTATGATGTAATCAAATCAATGTACACAGAAAATAAATTTGCAATTAAAATTG
>CM032885.1:37930758-37943258 GCA_019176425.1 Megalops atlanticus
ACCCTAACACCCCTGCACCAGCATTAAGCAGAGAGCAGAAGAGCTCAGCAGACAGGCAGAAAACTCCTGCTCATCTCCAATCCCGCATTAAGATCGAAAGGCATTACTAGATTCATTTATTAACCCCCGACATACACACATGCACACACTCACTCACACACACACACGCGCATACACATGCGTACACACACACCTGCACCCACACACACTCACACGTACACCTACGTGCGCACACACACACACACTCACACGTACACCTACGTGCGCACACACACACACACACACACACACACACACACACACACACACACACACACACACACACACACACACACACTGACCCACCCACCTCTGTTTCCACCCAACACTGAGTAATTAGCGATTTTTGCCAGGAGCAGCATATGTGTTTGACACAGTGAGGGCGTTGCCTGGCAATAGAGGCAAACAGTGTGCGAGATCATTATCACTCTGACAAAGCATTCCGAACAGATCTGTTTATAACCGCACCAGTCAGAACTGGCTGTCAGACAGTGGCACTGCAGGAAATATATCCCCTCTCTTTTACACACCATCAGTTTACCCCTCACTTTGTGTTGTTTTTTTAAGAAGCTGATCTACATTAATTCCAGAGCACATCTTACTAACCTCACCACCTGCCGCAAAGCCAGCTCTGCAGTACGCATCTGTTCCTTATAGTTTTAGTGAGGCAGCTCCTGTTCATAATGCTGATAAAATTATTTTGGTCCTGTTAAACTTTCAATACTGCGTCACTGTGAAAGTCTGGAGAAGAGAAGTAACTCGCTTCTCCAGACGGCTGCGCATTACTTCGTGGGTAGTGTAAGACCACACTGCCCGCTGGTGCGCACTTGACCTTTTACGGTTTGTTTTTTTTTCGTTTGCAGTCATTACTGCTCTGGATAATACAGCCTGCTAATAAACTAATAACAGTAATGACCGGTTAGCAGCGGTGATGACAGCTGACTGGGGGGCAGGAGACTCAAAATGCGCCATGCAGGACGCAGCGGCGAGAATGACTGAGAATTTGGCATGTGAAACTAACACTCCGCCTGAACATCACTATCGCTGATCCCGTGAGGTAACTCACCTGAGCCATCGCACGGACAGTGATGCTAACACCCGCAGTGGATCAGAAATGGAAAGCTAAACGTCAAATCGCCAGGCAATTTGGCAGTTATCACAGTAAAACCCGGAGTCACATCGGCGCGCTGTTTGGTAGTCCATCAGCTAAGCACTACACGCCAGGCATGAGTTCCAACTTAATAACTTGGCTGGCAAGGTATGAGAAATGAACTTTAATGCCTGCGATCCGACATAAGCTATCAAGCTAGTTATAGATCAGCGCCCCTATTCCTTCTGCATGCCCAACTGCAAATGTACTGTACACCACAGACAGCTAGCTAACCTGAGCGTCTTTCAGTAAGTTTTCAGGGGGTTGAGCTGGAGTGCGTGTGAAAATAAGCAGTGCCATCTCTAGCTAGCTCACAGGTGCGACTGAGACTGCTGCTAGCTGTTTGATTTTTAGCTTAGTGTTAGTGTTCTCATTATCAGTCTTACCCGGAGAGTACAGCTGGGCCAGCTGCCGGGCCCCGGCGTGCTGCGGTCCCCAGCGGGGCGCGGTGCTGCGGGCGGCCGCTCCGTGCTCATTCCCATTCGGATCCTCCTCTGCCATAGACCGCTGTTTGATCTCCGTCTCCGAAAGCAGCGCAGCCGCCATCCTACCCTCGTTTCCACTTCTTTCAACTAAAATGCATAAATGGTAATCGGACCTTTTAGAAATATCAATAAGACGGAGCTAATATGTAAAGGATCAGGTGTCTGCTCTCTCGATCCTTAATAACTAGTTAGCGGGTTGGCTGACGGGTTTATTGCTTCACCGTGAGCAGCACATCAGCACACCCGGAACTACAGCATCACAGCCTCGCCTGAGTCATGAGCACAACAGTGACGATTGTGTGGTTTGCTACGACTGCTCTATTAGTTGCAATAGTAAAGACACTTCTGTATTTACCAACACTTGGCGGGCGGTTAACAGGTTGGCCAAGGCCCGCACTTAAATGCCTATTAATAACACAAACTTTCAGTTTTCCCCTGCCAGCAGCGCTGCTGCGAAGGGAGGGGCACCAAACTATAATCGACGTTCGAGGGTAAAACACGTACATACGATACGGTTTAATTAAATCACATTGTGCAAAGTGCTCCTTTGTTCACAGATAAGAAAATCATTAAGATCAAAATTAGCTGAGATGTTGACGGTTTCCGGTCCGGTATCAGAAAATCATATTTCAGCCTCCACCACTACAGTACTTCAGTAGGAAAATAGCGAGGATCCCTTGCATCGGCGCACGTCTCCGCGATGTTGCGCAGTCGCGGCGTCCCAAACCTGATGCTCACCCGATCCGCTTCACCGGAGCCTCCTCGACATCACCGGGCGGGCTAGTAAGTCGGCCAACAGAATGGGGAAGGGGGAAGGCGGGAGGTTCAAATGTTCACTTAGTGATGGCCATTTCAATTTAACTGAACCGAATCTTTTTGTTCGGAATACAACGAATATCCGACAATATTCAATTCAGATTAAAGCATGTGGGTCTGTCATACGCACCCATCAGGCTGGAAGTACACGTAAATCCAAAATACACTCAGGCCTGATATTGTCTTGGCTTTTTTGAACATCCACCTGATCTCAGAATAGTTATTATATCATTAAATAATAATTGTAATGTTGCTTAGATACCGTCAGTACGCACAGCGCCCCCGCAGTTCCGGCAGTCAGCCCTCAGTTCGGGGAACGCTGCTCCCTTTCTTTCAGTGAGATCCAGTACTCAGACTCACCGAGATAAACAGCTTCATCACTGTGAGGTAGTCCTGGTGTCTTATTGTTGACTCTTCCCATTTTTAATAATATGAAGTCAAGAAAGGACTGTTGAACTTAGCTCTATGTATGTATATGTGTGTGTATGTATATATAAGGAAACACACCAGACAAACTGATTGAGATTCACAAGCACAAGATTCACATAGTTATGTACTGAACTAACTGAACTCACGACAACAAACTCTGCAGTTGTACAGGAGTGCCAAAGCACACAGAATGCCATCCTTCAACACACACGCAGTCAGTGGATGTTTTTCGTACTGTCTGCAGTGCACCGCAGAGCTGCTCTGTGTGGATGTCGAATTTCACAGGCACCTGCTGGCTCTGCTGCTCCGGACTCCTGCTCACTGCTGGCCGATCGCACAGCTGGGACTGAACCCAGGCCTAAGGGCTCAGCCTGCACTCAAATACTCAGGAGTCCTGCTAGCAAGTTTTGGATAGCTAATACATGGCTAAACAGTGATATCAGCTAGCTCTCTGTAATAGCTGATTCTTAGGTGCCAATGTAGCTAGCAAGCTAGTCTAGGCAAAGAGTTACTGTACTTCTGTTAGAAGACATATTCATGCAAAACATTTTATTTTGATGATTCATTAGTGTATCTCATACTTCATACATTTAATTATAATGATTACTAAAAACATTAACATTACATGTACTGCTGTTCACAGTTAAGTGAATGAGTATCCACCATGTTTTTTTTTTTACTTCTCTGCACATTTAAGCCACTGACCCCAGATCAGCAGCCTGATGCAAAGAGTGACGGGTCATCAGTGTCGCCCCCTGGCTGTGAAACTGCCAATTTCACAGACTCACCTGGAGTGGACAGGAAGCCCCCTTCCCCACTCTCTCCAGACACGGACAGTCCCAGCACGGGGGCCGATGCCCCTGGGGGTCAGCGAGCGAGGGGAAGGGGGGTGGGTTAGAGAGTGGGGGGGGGTTAGAGAGCGAGGGGGTTAGTGAGTGAGGGGGTGGGTTAGTGAACGAGGTGGGGGTCAGCAAGTGAGGGGGAGGGGGGTGGGGGGTGGGTTAGTGAGCGAGGGGGTGGGTTAGAGAGCAAGGGCGTAGGGAGCAGTTTGGGAGGTGGCTATGGTCCCTTCTGCTCACTCAGCTCAAACACTGTCGTAATGGTTAACGCTACAGAATTTTAACATTTGTACATTTTTTCATCTCATTGTTCCTCAGCTACCCTGTCATCTTTAAGCGACTGCAGCTCAGTTATCAGTTTGAAGTTAAGCTCTACTTTGTAACCGGCACTAAATTTAGCCTGCAGGCTAGATGTGACTCCTATCTCTTCAAACTCACAGAAGTAAAAGTCATCTTTATAAAATCAGCTTGACTGTCTTTTATTCTTTATGACAGAAGTGCATCCCACGAGATCAGATTGGAGCCAGTGTAACCCTCTGTTACAATTTACCTGCTGTGTGCATTCACATCTGCTGCCCCCTAATGGCGGAATACCGCCAGTTACATTTTTAAGTAGATCAATTACATTAAAACGTATGCAGCCACAGCTTTGGGTGGTGAAAGTCAGACTTTCTGTCGGTGGTGGGGTGACTTTACTCAGACGGCTGCAGAGTCTATGCGCAGCCGGCACGCCCTGCTCACACACAGCGATGCAGTCAGTGCACTGCTGCTGTATCAGTGCCTTCCAATCGCTGCAGCTTCTGGCCCGTGCTGCTCTCTCAGCCAGCAGCAGCACGAGCTGCTGGAACATGGATGCAATGAAGGCAGAGACGACACTGGAAAAACAGACTGAGCCGCGCAGGAGAAATGGCTCTTTACCTGCAGCTCATCAGCTCCCCGAGCCGGCAGTCAGCTCCGCACACAGGTACACAGCTATGCAGTTATGCAGGTAGGCAGGCACACAGGTACACAGGTATGCAGTTATGCAGGTAGGCAGGCACACAGGTACACAGGTATGCAGTTATGCAGGTAGGCAGGCACACAGGTACGCAGGTACACAGGCACACAGGTATGCAGGCATACGTGACTAAAACCAGCACACAGTGAATGTGATGTGGCTGATGGGGTTGGTCTGCTGCTGGCCTGCGTGCTCCCGTCCCCTCGCGCTCTCCGGGACTCACTTTGGGGAAAAATGCTTCTCTGTTTCTGCTGTGGAAACTGCGCTGATTCCTTTTTTATTACGTTTGGATTGGCTGACATGGGCAGTGGGACTATGGGGAGCCGTCTAGATCATTTGAAGAGCCGTGAATCTGTGCAGCTTCTGCTTAGTATTTATCCAAAACACACACTGAATTACAACCGGACCATCCCATCATCCTATTCGCTGACCTCATCAGCCCATCCATGTGCTATAAACATCAGTGGTCTGCACCCATGCCAGACACATCCAGCCCGGGCAAGCTGCACAAAACTCTGAAACAGGGTATATCTGCATGTGTCTGACACGCAGGGCTAATCCGCCAGGTGACTGACAGACAGGCCAGTTCCTCCAGAGCCACACCCTCCCTCCTCATTGCACTTATGATTCCTTAAATGCAGCTGCACCTTTCAGTGCCAGTGCATGCAGCTGTATACCTGGTAGTAAAGGATTTTGTATGCAGTATGTTTAATTTCTGTGCTTTAACCTTGACCTTCAGTCTGGGGGTTAGTGCTGCCACTGGGAATAAAATGAACATTTATAATCAGATGTTAAATATCCTGTGGATGTTAAATATCCTGTTTTATCCTGTGGAATTTATATTTATATTTTTGTATTTTTACAACCTTCTATGTGCTTTGATGCCCTTGTTGTAAATATTTGTAGCTTGTTTTTTCACAAATGTCACACATTTTTTATGTCTGTGTTATTGAGCCTTTTGTGTTTATTGTATATCTGTGGAAATTTTTGTTCTTGTCTCTCAGTGTCACTGTGTTACGTCTAACTGTTGTATTGTTACCGTGGGCCTGAGAGAAACGCAATTTCAATACTCTGTATGACTCTGTGCATATTGGAGAATTGACAATAAAGTTGACTTTGACTTAAATATATCTCCTTACTGTCAACACATGATAACTGCATTCCCTCAGGTCTGCTGTGGCATTAGCCACTTAACCAGAATATGCACTTAACAGTAGAAATTTAAATCAAATCAATTTAAATCAAATCAAAGGGGAACAGCAGCACATAACGCAATAAAACGAGCCCCACTTCAGTGTTGTTGCCTTGATGCAGTCATTAGTGGTCAACTTCACTGCCTGTTTCAAAGCTTTTAAAACTGTAAAGTCTGGCAGTACAGGCATTTCCACACTTGATCACAGTTAAACTGGAAGAGGCATCACTTCAGTGATATTTCAGATTGACGTTCAGTGGATGGAATTATGGACACCATTTGAAGATGTATGCAGTGGATTGATAAAAAAAAAAAGTCAAAGTCAAAGCATATGCATGGATTCCCTTTATTCATTAATTTCATCACTTATTTCTGACTGTAATAGTTATTGCATTCTGGTTAATTCACATTTAAAAAGCAGACACCATCCAGTTGCACTGTAACTGATGAGACTCGTTTTTACAATAACCATTAGTCCCGTGAACCGGAAAATCCAATAAGACCAGTACGTTATTTTTTAACGTCATCTGTTTTTTGTCTTTTTATTGTAATTACAAAAGGAAAATATATAATAATAATAAAAAGGAGAAAAAATCGGAAATATTACGATTGGCAAGCGATCACAACACAGCACAAGTACCTATTTACCGCAAGAAATAAAAGGTACAAAAAACAAAACAATCGAAGAATGATAAAAACGAACAAAAATGCAGAGAAATTGGCACCTATTAGTCAGATACAAGAAACAACAGAGAAACAGAGAAACAGAGGAGGAGGAAGGGAAGCTTCTCTAAAGACTAAAACCACACAAGGCCATTTCTTTTCCCTCATTTTTCTTCTTTCATAAAAAAAAGAAACCAACAAAAAAAGCACAACTGGAAGCAGGACGATAAAAATACTGAATGTAGAATACCTTTTTCTCTCCTTCCCTCCTTCTTTTCTTTTCTTTTTTAATGCCTCCCATTAATATTCATTTCCCACTGCTTGTAATAGCTGTGCGCAGTGGCCCAGTTGCTGGGGTTTTACATGTGAGGAGAAAATGACACTTTGATTGGCTGTGATGCTGAAATGGTCGGTTCCCGCTGCGGGGCTTCGGGCGTGGGGCTTCGGCGGCCGTCCTGCAGGGCTGACTCTCACTGCGTGTGCTGACTCAAAGTGTGGTTCTGGGGGAAGAGAGGAGGAAGCATGAGGAGAGAAATAATAAGCTACACACCCCCAACCCCCCTCCAATGCCCGCTACCGCCCCATCAGCACACACTACCTGCTCTAATCATACAGCCAACGCATGCTCACACACGCGCACACACACACGCATGCACACGCGCACACACACACGCACACACGCACATGTACACACACACACGCACATGCACACACTTTGTACACTCTAGCAATCATTTATTTGCATTGTCCAAGATGGCTTAGGATGCTGGTCTGGGTACTTCTTTACTGAAATTTAAAGCCAGATTAACCTATTTATGAATATTCTAAATTTGTTTTATTTCAGTACCTCATGAGGCACACCACACTAGTCTTCTGTATTCTGTCTCTCCCTCTCACACACACACACACACACACACACACACACACACACACACACACACACACACACACACACACACACACACACACACACACCCTCCCTCACATAAAGCTTATTCACATGCCTTACTCATTTCACACCCAGAGAAACACACAGATTTGAGCTTCAAAACTGATTTAATTCCAAATCCCTTTCCTCCATTTGCTGAAAATACTGGGCCGCTATCTTTCCACGGCAAGCTTCAGATTTAGTGATAAATCATAGCTTACATCAATAAGGTGGACTTTTTTATATAAAAAGTGAAGGACCCTCTTTTGCATCGGGGAGCTGAGGTGCGTGCGTGCGGGAGAGAAGGGGTTAACGCGATCGCAGCCGCCGCGGCGCTCCGCGTGCACAGCCTCGCTCCCGCCGCTTCTCTCCACGTGCTTCGCCACCGTCTCCCCGGACGGTAAACCGAATTCCCACCGTAAGCGCCGCAATCATCCTCTCCTCCATTTAAAAGCCGCTTCGCCAGATTAATCTCTCCGAGAGAAAGATAGGCTGTGTTTTGTGCACCAATAAAAAATGAAAAGGAAAAAAAAACTGCGAGGGATTAAACATGCTTTTCCGTCGATAAATATTTATTCTCTCACCCTTATCTTAGTGCACATATTTGCACATGGTTTTGGCAGGAGGCGATGCTATTCCGGCAGTCAGGGCCACTGGCTCGTTTTAGTGCCCAGACTGACTGCAGTCTTTCAGTCCCCCCCCGCGCGCAGATGTGAGCGGAGACACGCATGAGGGCCGCTCTCCGGCGAGGAGCCGCTGACCCCATTATGAGAGCAATCCGCTGCTTCTGACGCGCAGCCTGCACTTCCACCCTCTGCCAGCAGAGGTCAGACTTGCCTCTTCCTCATCCACTATCACAGGACAGAGAAGTGCCTGACAGTGGATATGGCACTGTAACATTTCAATCTACACAACAGCAAAATCCTTTTTTTGTCAGTCACAAGACATGTCGGACTCATTCAGAGTGCACCTGCTATTACTGGCAGCACAATGATTATTACAATTCAGAAACGAAGTGTTTTTCACTGGGTCTCCACAACTGACCGCTATCCCAGGTAGAAGGAGGTGACAGTGTACCAGTGTGTGGAATATGGTTCCTCTACCTCTCCTCTCACCTGCAAAGTCCCCCACACCTCTGTATCAGGGACAGTCTAATTTTCAATAGATATGCTGCCTCTGGGCCACAATATCTGTCAGCATAATATCCCATCACCATCACACTTTTATTCAGATCACTTGCAATTGAATGTTTCAATCAAACCTGATGATAGCAGAGAAATATTGGTAATCCAGAACTGTCTGACATTAAACACTGAATTTCCTTCAGCTGAATTTTGCTAAAACAGGAGCTCTGTTACTGTGTCCCAGATCATATCTGCTTAATTCTGAAATGGGCAGTTTAATACCCCATGCAAAACCTGCAGTGAAGACCCTGGGTGTTCCTTTTGACTCAAATTTGAACAACATGTTAATAAGGTATCCCAGGAAAGCTGTTATCAGTAAGAAATATTTACAGAATCACATCTTTCTTATCTTTTACAAACAGAGAGTGATCCATGCATTCATATCCTCTCTGTTATGCTACTGCAACGCTCTTTATCTGAGGCTGAACGGCCAGGCATGGTCCTGTCTGCAGTTAGTCCAAAACGCTGCTACAAGCCAGAGGACACTCATTCCACACACTCCTGTCAGCCTCATCACACCGGTAGCCTTTTCAATCGATTCAAAGACTTTATAGATTATTTATATGGCTGTATTTGAATTGCCTGTCTCTTGATTACACTGTAGAATTTCTAAACCCTTATGTACATCAGCGTCTTCTTGGATCAAGCATGCTGTGTCTGTGCTGGAAACCTGTGTAAGTGACCTGCACAGACCTCTGAGCTGGGAACTCCTCACCAGGAGACATCAGCGCTGCGCTGACGATTTCTGCTGTTAACACACTTTTAAACATCATCTTTTCAAACTGGCTTTTAAGCTTTTGTAATTGTATTTCCCTTTCTCTTAGGAGCTGCAGCGAGGTACTCTCAAACACACACATGCACACATATATGCATGTACGTATACACCAGCACTCACACACACACTCACACATGCACACTCACGCACACTCACACTCACACGCATGCATGCACACACACACACACACACACACACACACACACACACACACACACACACACACACACACGCTGGCCTCAGTAAGCTCTCTTCATTTGAGAGCATGGTCGGGGGCAGTGGTATTGATCGAGCCCCAGGCGATCGATATGGTGAATGGTATGTGTCTCTGAATCTGATAATGACTCTCAGCGTGATGCCAGTCCTGTGCAGCTGTAATTGATATATTCTGCAGGAGCCGGGGTAGGTCTGTGCTTTAAACAGCTGAGAGAACCATTAACCACATCAGCACCACCCACTGCATCTCCAACACACACACACACACACACACACACACACACACACACACACACACACACACACACACTCACACACACACACACACACACACACACACACACACACACACACACACACACACACACACGCACACAGCCACACGTGTACACACACACACACGCATGCATGCATACACACACACAGCATCACATACACCACCACCTCATACTACATCATAAACACTTGACAGCACTCACTACTCCTCTCTCTCTCTCTCACACATCCACACACACACACACACACATCCACACAACACAACTCCAAATACATCACCTCTTCACACATGATATAACAGTCACCTGTTCACTTTCTCTTCTAAAATCTACTACCTCACAAATACAGAATCATGCACTACATAACAGCATCACAGTGGTTTTAATCAAGTACATCACACTGATTTTCCTCACATCCCATAATAATAATATCAATAATAATGTCATAATGACAGACTAGAACAGCCTGTGGGAGCAGGATGGAGGGGGGGTGTGTGCTGGGTAGAACAGCCTGTGGGGGCAGGGTGGAGGGGGTGTGTGCGCTGGGTAGAACAGCCTCTCTGCTCAGTCAATATCAACGCTGTCATTGTTTTCCTAAACTGGTTATAAAAAAGAGGCTAAATCCAGCAGAGCGGTGGGCTCCTGGGAAATATGGCCGGCGCATTAGGGATGCGGAGAGCGCGGCTGCCGCAAACACAGGGGAAAGGGGGATAAAGGCAAATCAAATCCGCCTTTCCACCCAGTCCTCCACACGCCACCACCGCCACCCTGTCACTTTCAATCACACGCGCTCACAGCCAGCCCCCAGACCCCCGCTCTCTCCCAGACTCCCGCTCTCTCCCAGACCCCCGCTCTCTCCCAGACCCCCGCTCTCCCCCAGACCCCGCTCTCTCCCAGACCCCGCTCTCCCCAGACCCCGCTCTCTCCCAGACCCCCGCTCTCTCCCAGACTCCCGCTCTCTCCCAGACCCCGCTCTCCCCAGACTCCCGCCTCCCCCAGACTCCCGCTCTCCCCCAGTCCCCCGCTCTCCCCCAGTCCCCCGCTCTCCCCCAGGCCCCCGCTCTCCCCCAGACCCCGCTCTCCGGCGTCCCCCGGGGGCCAAACGCGTGCCTGCCGCTGGCTCCACCCCTGCTGCCGCATCCTTTCTCTTTGTTTCTTTAAAGCAGCTACACCGCCCTCTACAGGCAGGGCTGTCTACTGCACTGAGAGAACCTGGATTTACAGCAAAAACAGGAAGTTGTAACGGGAGGTGGGGGGAAGCCCCGCCCTCAGCTCCCCCTCTGCTCCTTTTAAACACAAAATGAAAAATCACCTTCGCCGCCTGGTGCACTTTAGCGCGCCTTATTTTTAGCCCGTTGACAGTCTTCCAAGGGCTGCAGCCTAACAGATGGGCTGTCTTAAAGCTTCATATGTTCCATAGTTTCCACCTCAGAGAGACAGGAAACTCGCTTGGGAGTGCGCTACAAATAAATGCCCCCCTGCCCTGCCCCTGCGGCCCCTTCCCCTCCCCACCCCACCCCCACGCCTCCACTCTCCGGCAGCGTCCTGGACCCCCCCCAGCCCCCCCGCGGTCAGACTGGGACCATGCACAGCCGAAAAGTGGAGGACTTCCCTTCCCTGCCACTGTCCTTCAACACACACGCACACACACATGCACATGCACGCACGCACGCATGCACGCACACACACGCGTGCACACACGCACGCACACACACGCGTGCACACACGCACGCACACACACGCATGCCCACACACACACACACACATACAGCCACACATACACACATGCAAAATGAATGCAACTGCGTACAATAAACAAGAAAGAAAACCATTTAACCATGGCAAAAATAATTTACTTTTTTAGCTATCACTTTTGCCACAAACATTTGCTGACATAAGCCAACAGCTTGTAAATATAGTGCAGCGAACAGTGAAGAGTGCATGAGTGTGCGCTTCTGTCAGTGTTTAAACATCTCACTGAAGCCTGACACCCAAAGGCCTTCTGTCAGGTAGCAATGGAAACACAGCAGGAAACTCAAATGTCACACAATGTTATACGCATGCAGAAACTACAACACCATATAACACAGCAAGGCAGATCAACTGGGTATCAAAGAAGATATTTCTACAAAGTCTATGCCATGAGAAACTTAAGCTACTCCTCTGGCAGCTAGTTTGGTCCATGTGGGAAAGCCTAACAGCACCTGACAGCACCCATCTGCAGCCAAACTGTTTATCATGCAAGTTATAAATGTAGCAGAATCGTGTTCATCGCAACAGCTCGACTGCCGCTTCCTAACGATGCTTCAGCTGGACACACCTCACATTTAAGGAGTCATGAGCTGAGCGCGGACACTCTGACTCTGACACTCTGACGAGTCTCTGCAGCTCAGAGGAGTCACGTTTGGAGGAAAGCGGGCAGCTCCAGCACTGGGCCAGGTGTGACAGGTTACCTGCATTTTACACCTGTGCATCGCAGCACTGCAGAGCTGCCTCTGATAGCTGAGTGCAG
>CM032885.1:37948258-37950758 GCA_019176425.1 Megalops atlanticus
TGTCTTCACTCCAGCCCACTCCACTTCACACCAAATTGATCGTTAACTCAGTTCAATTAAGCTGCAAGGGAGGAGGACTGCAGCAGGGGGGATCTGAGCTGTCAGAATTGGGGGGGGGCATGCTGGCAAAGCAAGACAATGTGCTGTAGACCTGGGAATCAAATGATAAAAACTATATAGACTGTGTTGCTGTCCCACTACAATACTGGAAAAGAGAGGTACAGAGGGACTAATGATTTCTTCATAAACAGCACCTGTGTGTGTGCATGTGTGCGTGCGTGTGTGTGCGTGTGTGTGCAGGCGTGCGTACGTGCGTGCGTGTATTCCTGTGTGTGTGAGTGTGTGTGTGTGCGTGTGTGTGTGTGTGTGTGCGTGTGCGCGTGAGTGTGTGTGTATTCCTGTGTGTGTGAGTGTGTGTGTGTGTGTGTGTCCGTGTGTGTTTGTATGTGTGTGTTCCTGTGTGTGTGTGAGGGAGAGAGAGAACGAAGCGGTGTGTCTCCTCCTTGACCGCCCTCGACCCCAGCGCCTCACCTGTGAAGCAGACGGGACACTTGAAGGTGCCGCCCATGCCCTCGAAGCTGTGCTCGATCAGGTGACACAGGAGCTTCGCCGGAGAGTCGAACATCTGGTTACACAGCTTGCACTCATGATTGATGCCTTCCTCTGCAAAAAGGTCACATGGTACAACCTGTTACTCACACAGAAATCACACACACACACACACACACAGACACACACCCAAGAACACACACACACACACACACACACACACACACACACACACACACACACACACACACACACACACACACAGCGTCTGGCAGTAAGGATGGAGCTGTAGAGGAGTTTCCCTGAGGTGCTGTATCAGTCTGACTGCGAATGACTGCGCATACAGCACTGCGCTCTGAGCGTCCAACACGCTGCCAGTGCACAGCTGCTCCAGTAAACAGCCGGAGTGGATCAGGTCTGGTGTGGGCCGAGCCTGCTGCCGGAGCCTGGCCCTGCTCAGAGCCCCGCCCGGACCCAGCGTTGGCTCTCTTCTGGCCGGTAATTGCCTGCTACCCCCCCAGAGGCCCTGGCGATCTGCCCCTGATCGCAGCGCTATTTTGGGCCCCTGTGGATGACATCACTGCCCCCCCCTCCCGCGCAGATGAAAGGTGGGCGTAGAGTCCTGGCTGGAGGCCCCTGCCTGCTCTTATCGGCTGCTCCGCACACAGGACAGAGGGGGCCCCCCCACCGCACACTGGGGCTCTGGATAAGAGCATCTGCTAAATGCATGTAATGCTGGATGAACTTTGCAGGAAGTGACATCAGCAGCTGAGAGCTGTGAGTCGCACATGGGCCTGGCAGAACGCTGTCCCCACCCATGCTGCTACACCCCACTGCGCACAGGCAAAACTGTGCTACACCCCACTGCGCACAGGGAAAACTGTGCTACACCCCACTGCGCACAGGGAAAACTCTGCTTTATGGTGAATGCTGAAGGTGAATCCTCCGTTTCAAATCAAAACCCTCTAAGCCCTCACACTATTACACAAAACCCTCACACTATCACACTAAACCCTCACACTATCACACTAAACCCTCACACTATCACACTAAACCCTCACACTATCACACTAAACCTACATACTGCTGCATGAAACAGATGCTGATCTGCCCCTCGTCTGCCCGCACTGCTAAAGGGCCATGTTAAATCAGCACTCTCTCAGGCAGCACTGACGCTGCGCTGCTATTGGCTGTGCAGCTCTGTCCTCCAGGGGTTGGCACATCTGGAGAATGACAGAGACTGACAGCTGAAACAGGAGAGATCCCCTGTGGGTCAGGTCAAAGGTCAGCGCATGGTTCCGACACGGGAAAGCGGGGTACCGTTTCCAAACAGAACCCAAAGGCGAGAACTCCTCGGCAGCTCCCTGCAGCTCCGAGCGAATGCTTCCTCTAACGTCTGACAGCAGAAGGCAGAGGAAACAGAGACAGAAAAGCTGTTCGTGGCCCATTAGGTATGCAGAGTGAAAAAGAAAAACAGGAAGAAAAAACCGTTTAACGCTGCCTACGAGAAAAGGAAAAAAGCATTTCACCGCCTCCAAAGCTATGAGGCGTCTTCGCTGAGACACGGCATGAGGCCATGACATGCAGGCAGGAGCGGAGAGCGGGAGGGAGGAGGGACGGAGGAGAGCAGAAGCCAGTTTATTTGTTATTCCAGCCAGTGCGCAGGAGAGCATGTCCCGTTGCACACGCACTGGGTCTGCCTGGCCATGTGCTTCCAGCTAATTGACCAGGGGAGGACCAGGTGTCTCCGGCTCCCTGCCCCCGCCCCCCGGGGAGCGTCTCCTGCAGGGGAGCGCGGCCCCGGCCCCCCGTGGCGTGAGCAGGCACATAAATGAGCTCCTCTGGCAGGAACGGCGCACCCCAGGGAGAGTCACCCGGCGCGGCTCGCCCCGCCAAAACCCCTCTCGCCCCGGCAGCACTGGGATTGATGGGGCAGACGGAGGGCCGAGCT
>CM032885.1:37955758-37958258 GCA_019176425.1 Megalops atlanticus
GTGTGTGTGTGTGTGTGTATGTGTGTGTGTGAGTGTGTGTGTGTGTGTGTGTGTGTGTGTGTGTGTGAGTGTGTGTGAGTGTGTGTGTGTGTATATGAGTGAGGAGATGTGTGATGAATGAGTCTGATCAGCGCAGCCGCTCCCCACAAACAGAAATAATGTCCATATTCAGAAATAAAAGCGTGAATAATGATAACTCTGCAGGCAGGCCGCTGTTTTCCGGCACAGCCTCCACTTTGCGTGGATAAAAACCGCCAGGATGCGGGGAAGATGGGAGTGATGTCCTCTCCTACAGGAGGGGAAACGCTTTTCCACCAGGCCCCTCCTCCACCCTCAGTCCCAGCATGCCTTGCTGTGCCCTGGGCCTCAATCCCAGCATGCATTTCTGTGATATGTATCACACTGTCCCCAAAATGAGTGACTGAGAGGAAGGAGGGAGAGGGCTGGCGGAGGGAGAGCTGGACGGAGAGAAGGAGAAGAGACTCACACACACCCCCACTTTAACAGGGACTCCCACGCCAATGACTGACAGCTACCGCCGAACACACAACACACACACCGTCTGGCAATGACACACACATCAGACAGGCCAGCTCAGACAGGACAGGGCAGTTAGGACAGGTCTCCATCAGCAGAGAGGGGACCTGCTGACGCTCTCCTGTGCCCCCTTTCTCTCATCCTCTCTCCCTCTCTCTCTCCCTCCCTCTCTCTCCCTCTCTCTCTCTCTCTCTCTCCCTCTCTCTCTCCCTCTCTCTCTCTCTCTCTCCCTCTCTCTCTCTCCCTCTCAATTCAATTCAATTCAAAATGCTTTATTGGCATGACATATTTTAAAATACATATTGCCAAAGCACAATAATAAAATCAATCAATCATAACAATAACAATAGCAAACGACAATACAAAAAAAAAAAAAAACATTACTAATAACAGTACAGTGGAACATATTCTAAACTATATTGAGTGAACTGTATTCTGCATAGAATTAGAATGAAGAGTCACTGTTGTCTCTCATGCTGTGGCAGGCAGACACGTATTTTGCGGCCAAATGTACACAACAACCCTTCTCTCCAAGAAGGATTTGTAATAGCTGTGTTTCGGTCAGGGTTGGGAAGTTTGGGGATAGTAATTGGAATTTTGGAAAGTAGGTTTCTCGAATTAGTTTGTATTTCTCACATTCTGTGAGAAAATGCAGCTCTGTCTCGACCTGCTACAGTGTATTCACGTTCTAGGGCCAGATAACATGCTAATTTGCTTTGATTTTTTGTTTGAATTTTCGAATGAGAAATATAGTTTTGTTTTTGTTGTGCTATAATTTGGTTGACTCTGATTGGTTCTGTTGGAGTGGAGCTGTCCTGAGGCTGCCAGGTATTAGTTGGGGTTAGTGTTGAACTCAGCCTCAGGACCAGCTGGCTGAGGGGGCTCTTTTCTTTGCTCAGCTCTTGGCATTGCAGGGCTTTGTAGTGGTATGAGTGGGGGTCGCTGGTTTTTAGGTGTTGCCAAAATTTAATGGCTCTTTTTTGAATGTTAATGAGTAATGGATATTGGCCTAATTCTGCCCTGCATGCATTGTTCGGTGTTTTCCTCTGTACATGGAGGATATTTTTACAGAACTCTGCATGCAGGGTTTCAGTTGGGTGTTTGTCCCATTGAGCAAAATCTTGCTTTGTAAGCGGACCCCACACTTCACTGCCATATAGTGCAATTGGTTCAATTACAGCTTTGAATATTTTGAGCCATATCCCAATTGGTATATCCATTTTAATTTGTCTCTTAATGGCATAGTATGCCCTGCGCGCTTTCTCTTTCAGTTCATTTACAGCCAAGTTGAAGTTCCCTGTGGAGCTGATCTTTAGTCCTAGATATGTGTAGCTTGTAGTGTGCTCAATGTTTGTTGTCCCTAATGTTAATGTATGTCTGATGTCCTGAGATCTGGATCTTTTTTGTCTTTTTTAGATTTACTGCAAGGGCCCAGGTCTTGCAGAATTGTTCCAGCAAATCTAGATTCTGCTGTAACCCCTGTTTGGTGGGTGACAACAGAACCAGATCGTCTGCATAGAGCAAAAATTTGATCTCCTTATCAAGTAGAGTGAGTCCAGGGACTGGTGATTTTTCCAACATTGTGGCCAATTCGTTAATGTAAATGTTGAACAGCGTTGGGCTCAAGCTGCAGCCCTGTCTCACCCCATGCCCCTGAGTGAAGAATTTTGTTTGTTTGTTTCCAATTTTAATTGCACACTTATTTTCTGTGTACATTGATTTGATTACATCATAGGTTTTACCCCCTACACCACTTTCTAAAAGCTTATACATTAGACCATCGTGCCAGATTGAATCAAAAGCTTTTTGGAAATCGATAAAGCAAGCAAATATTTTGCTCTTGTTTTGGTTGACGTGTTTATCTATTAGGGTGTGTAGGGTGTAAATATGGTCACCTGTTCGGTGCTTTGGTAAAAAGCCAATCTGACTCTTACTAAGACATTGTGTTCATTAAGGAAGTGCA
>CM032885.1:37965758-37968258 GCA_019176425.1 Megalops atlanticus
GGGATTGTGGGTCTACAGGGTGCATGTTGAGTGACCCACCAACAGAGGGAGACGACACACAGAAAAGAGGGCAGTTTGACGACTCCGCCCTGTGGCCCCGACTCCCACAATTCCTCTCAGACCCTTCCTGCAGCCATGTGCTGGACAGAGGGGCCTCACGACCTGCGGTCACCATGGTAACCAGCCGGCGGGGGGGCGCATTAGTGCGGGGCTGTGCTCTGGAACTCCAGAGGTGAGAGGGCCCTGTTTGATCTCTGCTGTCCCGCCGCTGTGGGGATGTCTGCTGCCCCAAGGGGGCCTGGGACGGGCCCCGCGCCCAGCCGGGCTCAGCTGGACACCAGAGGCCCCTCCGCTCGCCCTCCTCTGACCCGGGACGGGATGGGGGGCCAGTGGGTCAGGCAGGGCCAGTTAAAGCAGCTCCTGCATCCCAGCAGCGACACACACACACACACACACACTCACACACACACACACACACACACAGACACACACACACACACAGACACACACACACACACACACACACACACACACACACACACACACACACAGACTAAATCCCGTCTGCATGTTGACAGCAGAACTCTCCCAGTGTGCATTTCACCCCCTTCCCCCGCCTCCTCCCTCGGGGACCTGCCTGTCTCCACACACTCCTCAGGGAAGTGCCGTCTCCATGGCGACACGCCCCCACAGCCAGAGGGTCCGCCCACGATGGTGCCAGCTGTGTGCCGTGGAGCGGGTGGGCAGACAGCGCCAATCACACTGGGGACTGAGGATCAGCGGGAGAAACGAGGAGAGAACCAGCCTCAGCACCGACATCCTCTCTGTAACTCTGTAACGGCCTCAGCACCGACATCCTCTCTGTAACTCTGTAACGGCCTCAGCACCGACATCCTCTCTGTAACAGCCTCAGCACTGACATCCTCTCTGTAACTCTGTAACGGCCTCAGCACCGACATACTCTCTGTAACAGCCTCAGCACTGACATCCTCTCTGTAACTCTGTAACGGCCTCAGCACCGACATCCTCTCTGTAACGGCCTCAGCATTGACATCCTCTCTGTAACTCTGTAACGGCCTCAGCACCGACATCCTCTCTGTAACTCTGTAACGGGCCTCAGCACCGACATCCTCTCTGTAACTCTGTAACGGCCTCAGCATTGACATCCTCTCTGTAACTCTGTAACGGCCTCAGCACCGACATCCTCTCTGTAACGGCCTCAGCACCGACATCCTCTCTGTAACTCTGTAACAGCCTCAGCACCGACATCCTCTCTGTAACTCTGTAACAGCCTCAGCACCGACATCCTCTCTGTAACTCTGTAACAGCCTCAGCACCGACATCCTCTCTGTAACTCTGTAACAGCCTCAGCACCGACATCCTCTCTGTAACTCTGTAACGGCCTCAGCACCGACATCCTCTCTGTAACTCTGTAACAGCCTCAGCACTGACAAAATATGGACACTACTGTATAAGGAAAGTGAGACAAAGACACTGGCCAACATACTTCAGGTCCATGTGGCCTTCATCACAGAAGTGGAACCTCATTCGTTGGCGTCTCATTCTGCCAACATTCTGATACAGTCTGTGATGAGTCTGTCAGTAATCCTTCCAAAGCTTTCTGAGCAAGTCACTCACTCACACACACACACACACACACACACAGACACTCACTCATACACACACACACACACGCACACACATGCGCACACACACACACACACGTACATGCGCACACACAGCATCACAGCTCTCTCACAATCCCTCATCAGGCGGGGAACTCCGGGAGATCACTCCTAATGATGCCTCAGTCTCCTCTCAGTCCATTTGTTATGTGTGTGATGTATGGGGGCTGATAAGACAGCGGATAAGCGTTCCGTCAGCGTTGCAGTAACGCTCTCTCTGCAGCGCTCCCCAGCTGCACACCATTAGCAGAGGAGAGAATTAATAAAGCAGGAGAGAGGGAGGCCAATGGCCCACACAAATACACACACATACACACTCACACACACACACACACACGCACGCACGCACGCACGCACGCACACGCACGCACGCACACACACACACACACACACACACACACACACACACACACACACACGCACACGCACACGCACACACACACTCACAGACACACACACACACAACACACCCACACGCACACAAACGCGCACACACACACACACACACACACACACACTCACAGACACACACATATGTGCGCACACACACACACTCACAGACACACACACTCACAGACACACAAACACACACAGACACACGCACACACACACACATACTCACAGACACACACACACACACACACACGCACACTCACAGACACACACACACACACACACACACACACACACACTCACAGACACACACACACACTCAGAGGGAGAGCATGTGGCTGATCCACCCTCACGGGCACCAGGGCAGCAGCAGTGAACAGGAGGCTGTGTGTTTGAGTCCCTGACTGAGCAGGCTGTGTCTC
>CM032885.1:37973258-37980758 GCA_019176425.1 Megalops atlanticus
ATCCGGCCTGCAGAGCTGCAGCTGACAGGGCCCGGTAGGCCGGGAAGCCAGGACCTCGAGTGAACCACCCGGCCTGAGCGAGAGCAGGGGCCCTGGGTGAGCTGCAGGCCGCAGGCATGCCTGCAGACATGGGTCTGCCCTCTCTGGGACTCCTGTACTCCTCCACACTGCCCCTACTGACTCCAGCCTGAGTGTGTGTGTGCATGTGTGTGTGTGCGCGCGTGCGTGCGTGTGTGTGTGTGTGTCTGGAGGGGGAGTCTTTGGGAGCGGGCGTGGGAGGGGGATATCAAATCCAGTGCCAAATATAACAGCTAGTTCTCTTTCAGGCCCCCCACCCCCAACATTCATCCCCTGGGCATCCACATTCACAAGTCCGCCTGCCAACAACCCCCCCAAATCCCCCCCGCACCAGCAAGGCCGTGCAGATATGAGGGACTGGGGAGAAAGCCTCTCTCCCAGGGTGCTCTCTGTTCCGGACATTTCTCCAGCGTCCCCCTGACCATCTCAGGGACCCCCCCTCACCCCACTCACCCCTCTCACTCCCACCACCGCAGCCCTGAGATTCACTGCAAGCCCTACAGCACTACGGTTGCCAGATTCATTACCTGTGATTGAGACTGAAGCTTCATGAACCCAGAATGGGTGGAGCTATCATATGTTATCAGTGATCTGAACCAATCACATTGTTCTGCTGTGGAGAGACTATTATTTGTTCAGATAAGTCTTTGATCAACAGCACTGGGAAGCTTTACCCATTTTGAAACAAAATGATAGAATGTCTGTTACATCTTTAATTGAAACAATATGCAGTTTACCTGTATTTCATAGAGTTATATGGCCATAGAGACAAAAATGAGACAAGAATAACACTCATATGCAAATAAGTGGTACATTGTGCAAAGGGGCCATTCTCAGTAGCTGAATTAACATTAACTAGCCCTTTTTTCCTGTATTAGCTAGCTGTTTTGTCTTTATTAAGCAGCTGTTTGATATTTTACAGGTTAATGTGGAAAAGCTCTCTCTCCTTTTCACCCACACAAGGATCTCAGTCGTGAACGTCTTTTAGTTTTTATTAAGTCCACTGGATATTAGTCTTTTATTAAGTCTAACGGATAATAATTCGATCAAAATTCATTTGCACAATCGACTCAAGATAAATTTATCAGTGTTTTTCACAGTTAATACCTATAGCTTTACCGATTGCCAATTTTAAATGCCAATTTGATTTTGATATGTTTTACATGTCTTACTGTCAAAACGTCACTGTAGAAAAGTCTGCCATACACACACTGCCCTCAAATACTCTATCCCCACCTGACAATAGAAGCTGTATGTGTGTGTGTGAGTGCGTGCATTCGTGTGTGAGTGTGTGTGTGTGTGTGTGTGTGTGTGTTTAAAGCGGGATGGGGGCAGAGGGCAGTGTGTGCAGTGTTTCACAGCTCATGAAGGGTCTGCTCTCTGATTTGAAGAACTCAGAACATCTGTGTCTCGACTCACTGGTGTCCTTGCACTCTAATTAAGTGCTTGGCTTGAAATGCAACAAGCGATAAACTGAAAGGTTCTTCTTCAGTAAAAAATGGTAACTGAGCTGCTGTGAAGCATTTCGGACTCTTCCTCTCTCCTGCAGCTGCTCTGTCCTGTGTCACCCCAGGGCCTTCCTCACTGCTGACTGCACAGGACAGAAACAGTTCCCTTCATTTCAACATCAACACTGGAAGGTGCATCTGTGCAATTCCTCTGTAAAATAATACTAAATCAAAACGTGGCTCCAGTGAAGAAAGAGCCTCTGTGCTCCTGGCACACGGAGAATGAGAATAAAGACTTCTCAGCCCCCCTCGATTCCGGACACTGGGAGTCAGGGGCTTAATTAGCGGCTAAACTTTCTAATCATCACATTAGCGGAGAGGAGGAGAGGGGGTGAAGGGTGCTGAGGCGATTAGCGTTTTTAGCGCCTTGTCTGTGGAGGAGGACAGAGATGGTGATGCTGATGTGCTCTCAGACGCCGATGCTTCCGGCTTCTCTCACTCCCATCCTGCTACTCAGCTTTGCACCTTGACTGCAGGACTGCCACCCTCTCACCCTGCTCAGAATATTACCCACAACCCCCTGCTGCTGCAATTAAAGGTGTTCGAGATGGACCTGTCCTTCACTTCAACAGATTTGTGCAAACATCTCTCCCCCTCTGGCCATCGCCAAGCGGAAGTGTGACCTGAGGCCCACTCAGCACACTGCCATGCATCCCACAGAAACGCTGCATGCACAAATCTGCAGAAATACAACAAACTCCTCATAATGCATGCAGGAGAGCATTAGGCTGGATTCCACCAGCGTTTAACAAGAGCAAAAGTTCTTAATCCTCTGCATCCAGAAAAAGTCCCCAAGATGCACTGCAGTTTAAAGCACTACAAACCCAGGAGCTGAACTGACAGGAATCCACTAAGTAAAGTGGCTTTAGAACTCGCTACCCTAGCAATGCTGCTCATACACACCAAGCTCAGACCAGATCTGCTTATAAACAACAGAATCAAACAAATTACAAAAGAAACCAAAAACCTCTGTTTGGAACATTGGGACACACAGATTTTGGGACATTGGGACACACAAAATTACAAAGGAAACTTAACTGCCAGAGTGTCTCTTCACTGTCAGAGAGACAAAGCAGAGACAGATCCTGACCAGGTACGGGCTCAGTGACCACAGTCTGGCCACAGAGACAGGCAGACATAGGAAAACATGGCTACCAAAAGAAGGAAGGCTCTGTGCATTTAGGTGTGTGTACATTTATGTATGAATATATGCGTGTGTATGTGCGTATGTATATGTATTTTTTTCCAACATAAAAGGAAATATATATTTCTTGCACTTTATCATTTTTATCCATTATTTTTTTGCTGTTTTAGAAATCAATCTTTCATAATTTTGTCATATTTATGTGAAAATTGGTTTGGATTTGTGCTGTCATGCCAATAAAGCTTGTTTGAATTTGAATTTGAGTGAGAGGAGAGGGAGAGAGTGTGAGAGTGAGAGAAAATGAACAAAAATGCATGCAGTGTGTGTATGCCAGCCTCAGGGCCATAAAGCAGACCTCATTCTTTCCCATTCTCTCCTGTCAGAAAACGAATCCTTATCATGGTTATTGTTATTTTTGCTGTTGTTCCTCTTACCAATAGTAATAGTGCAATAGGGATTTTTTATTATTATTGTTAATCTTATTTATTGTTATCATTATGCTTATTACCTTTACTGCTCCACCCTGAAAGCCTTCTGTTCGCGCTATGTGATGAACATTAAATCTTATCTTTGTGATTTTCTTTGTATCATTCATTTATATTCATTCATATAGAGCAAAATCTTTTAGTGATAAAGAAATTCTCTGTCAGACCAATACGGCTTGATTGGATTTGAGTGAGAGAGATCAGGAGTGAGAGAGAAAGACTGTGAGAGAGGGACAGATTATTTTACTATTATTATTTGTGAGCTTCCCTGTATGTATATATGTCTTCTTTGACTCTGCTTTGACTCCTCTGACTCTACAGTAACTTTCTGCTGTAAGTTAACAGCATCTGAGCGCACCTCTCACCTCCACCTGCTGCTTCTTATTCACAACAAAGTGACACAGAGGTATCAGCAAGCCAGCTGCTCCCTGCTAACGAAGCTGCTGCTGCCACACCCCTGCAATTAACTCAAGCTAGCTGTGCAAGTGCGCCTCTCTGCCACTCTAAACCCAGCTACAGCCTGCCCTGTGACGTGGAAACCCTGTCCAGCTCTACGCCCTTTTCCCCACGTCTCCCTCTGTCTACACCCTTTTCCCCACCTCTCCCTCTCTCTACACCCATTTTCGCAGCTTTCCCTCAGCTGAGGGGTAAAGTCTCTCTCAGGATGCTGTGTTTCACACTCGGTTTGTACAGCGTCCGCCGTCCCGTCTGTCTGCAGACTCCCGGCTCTGGGCCGGGTCCGCTCGGGCAGCACCAGGCTGGGCCCGGGCCCTGCGACTCTGGGTTTGGGATCCTCGGCTGCCGCAGCGCCTCGTTTCGGGGCGGCCGGTCCCAGGCCAGGGACCCGCGGGCTGGCCCTAACGAGCTGAGTGCACACACCGCGTATCGATCCAAACGGGGAAGGGGGGGCGCTGCGCCTGGTTATCCCGCCACACAGAGAGACTGCCTCAGGGCATCAGGCTGCACACACCGCCCCCGCACACACTGCCCCTGCACACAGCCTGCGACAGGAGACTGCAGCCCTACGCAGCACCAGGAGCATACCAAAGCACCACCCCTACACCCACACCCACCCCACACAGAGAGGGAGAGAGAGAGGAGAGGGAGAGAGAGGGAGGGAGAGAAGGAGGGAGAGGGAGAGAGAGAGAGAGAGAGAGGGAGAGAGGGAGAGAGAGAGAGAGAGGGAGAGAGAGGGAGGGAGAGAGAGAGAGAGGGAGGGAGAGGGAGAGAGGGAGAGGGGAGAAGAGGATAAGGTGAGATAGAGATAAAGGGAAGGGAAGAGAGGCAGGAAAGAGGAAAGAGTGTGAGTGGGGATGTGATTTGCGCTCACTAACCCAACCCCACCCCTGAGCGTCCAGTGCTCCCCCTGTCTTTGAGCCCCCCCCGCAGGCGCTCCGTGCTGCAGGTATGAGATTAATTACAGCTGGAGTGTGCTTAACACCTGGCCTAATGTCAGGCCTACAGAGGGACTGTGCTCCGCCTCTCTGGAGGGGCACTAAAATCAGAACACGGCGACACGCAGCAGTCTTCCGTACAGAGAAACGGAGAGAGTGAGGCGGCATTCAGTGCGATTCATTCTGTCATATTTACGCCAATTTTATGCCAATTGCTTTGGCAGTACTGTGCATCTGTGTGGCCGTGCCAATAAAGCTTATTTGAATTTGAATTTGAGTGAGGAAGAGAGGGAAGGAGAGTGATGGAGAGAGAAGGAGAGAGGGAGAAGGAGAGGGAGAGTGATGGAGAGAGAGTGTTTCTATGTCCTTATATTTGTTCAATATATGAACACATGTGCACCCATGTACACACATGTATGAGTGTGAATTAAAGTCTCTCAGTAGAAGGTAGTCATGTCCTGCTAAGCAGTGAAGAGTGATTGGGTGGAGGGGGTGATGGACTGCTACTTTGTGAGAGGTGATTGGTTGGAGGGGGTGATGGACTGCTACTTTGTGAGAGGTGATTGGTTGGAGGGTGTGATGGACTGCTACTTTGAGAGAGGTGATTGGTTGGAGGGGGTGATGGACTGCTACTTTGTGAGAGGTGATTGGGTGGAGGGTGGGTGGGGTGTCCTGCAGGTAGGGGGCGTCAGAGAGCTGGTTTGCGGCTCCTGCGTTATGTTTTGTGTAATTAAAACAGCATTAGGCTATTTATTAGCCCTCCCTGCGCGCTGCAGATTGGGCTTGGGGGACCAGGACTCACAGTGCGGAAACAGCACAATTACACAGCATTAGCAGCCAGCAGCCACTCGCTAATAGCAACACGGCAATAAAACTTTATTATTATGGAGGACGATCATTGCAAAGCTTAAACTAACACCTATAATACTTAGTGCTGATTAGACAAGGCAGAAAAATACAGGGGGAGTGAGGGGTAGGGAGAGACAGAGACTGCCATTAGCTGTATCCCTAGACTTTCAATATTTCAACACAAACATCCTCTTTTTCACCCTGCAGACACTGTCTCTGACCTCCAGTGAACCCACATCACATTGAGGAAAAAGGGGAGAGGGAGAGAGAGGGAAAGAGAAGGAGAGAGGGAGAGAGAGGGAGGGAGGCGGCCAGCGGGTGGCAGATGCTCTGCGACTCCTCCGTTCTCTGGGCAGGAGTGCTCGTGTTCCTCTTTATCCATTCTGATCACGCCAGGGGATAAATTATTCAGCGCCCGAGGAGACACACGGCTCTATGTGTAATGAGAAGGACATGCATTGATACAAAACATTGCTGTTGGGAAACTATTGATCTGAGAGCGATTTGTCCGAAGTTTATCCCGGAAAAGAAGTCTGTCAGCGGGTTTTACTGCTTCTGACAGACGTACAGCCCCCCCCCCCTCCTTGGCTGAGTGGAGGATTTCTGCGTTAAGGAAGGTCAAGCTGGGAGAGACAAAACCAGGAGAGAGGCTGTCTTTGCAGTTTATACAGAGACTGTGAAAGAACGGAATCTGATGAGTGTCGCTGTTTGCCCTTTGCCCTTTTACCCTTCCACACCAGACCGTAGCAGCCAGGGCGGGCGGCGTGACAGGCTGCCAGAACTGCAGCCCAAATAACGAAAAGCGCCTCACACCACAGCGTCTGAGCCTCTCGGCAGCCGATCAGCCAGCGATCAGGGCTGAGTGCCCTTTTCCCTGCGTGACAGGAGGATGCAGGAGGAGCACACCGCACCGCCTCGCAGGCTGAGAGCCGCGCACACTGAGGCACGTAGCGGCCTCTCTCCTTCAGCGTGCTGCTGCCGAGGCTCCCTGCCCCCGGCCCCCGGGCCCCCCTGGCCCCCCCGCCCCCTCCTGCATGCCAGCGCACCAATAATAAATGAAGATATTCCTAGCTGAGAGAGCACAGGGGAAATCAGAGCACTACCTGTACTGAGTGTTCAGGGCGGTGGGGGGGGCGTGAGCGGGGAGCCGGCCCCACACCGGGACACCAGCTGTCGGGGGGAGCAGGGAGCTGGGGGGAGGGGTCGGGGCGGGGGCGGGGGCGGGGGCGGCCAGCCTCAGGGGGGCGGGGTAGCGGGGAAGGGCTCTGCGCTGTATTGCTCTGTGGGACTGTCCCTGGCACACAGCGGCACGGCTTCCAAAAACCAGCACACACTGCGCCCTCACTGCGTAACACGCAGCCGCAACTGCACACCTGCAGCCGCCCAATCACAACGCAGCGACAGAGCTGCGCAGCCGGAGGCCTGTACACACACACACAGACACAAACACACACACACACTCACACACATGCACACACACGCACACACACACACACACCTGCTCACACACACACACACATACACACACGCACACACACATGCACACACACGCACACACACAAACACCTGCTCACACACACACACACAGACACACACACACGCACACACACACACACACACCTGCTCACACACACACACACACACACAGACACACACACACGCACACACACAAGCATGCATGCACATTTGCACAGGCACGCACATGCTTGTATACCTATGCACATGAATACTAACTGCAGTTTCTTGTTATCCGCTTGTTCTTTATGAGAAATGCCTACAGCCTGCTGACTGAGCCGAACCACCCGCTGCTGTTAAACATCTCTGTGCACAAATTATCTCAGTTTAGAGCCCTGCTGTCACCAGACCTGCCAGGCCCAACACACAGCGGCCAGAGCTACGCCAAACTATGCTATGCTGTGCTATGCTGCGCTGTACTATGCTGTGCTATGCTATGCTGTGCTATGCTCTACTATGCTATGCTGTGCTATACTATGCTATGCTATGCTGTACTATGCTATGCTGTGCTGTGCTATGCTATGCTA
>CM032885.1:37988258-37998258 GCA_019176425.1 Megalops atlanticus
GGGGGAGAGCTGCGCTGAGAGGGAGAGATGGTTACAGACGGGACGCTCACTGAAACCTGCGAGCGGAGAGGGTGGATGATGGGGGTGTGTCCCTCGTTAGGGGGGTGTTCGTGTACAAGCACTTTGAGAGAAAAGTGCACCTTTGCTCCACACACACACACACACACACACACACACACACACACACACACACACACACACACACACACACACACACGTGCACACACACGCTCTCACACACACCTGGTGAAGGGGAAAAGATGTCACTAAGACGAGGCTCTTTACAGAGAGGACAGTGGGAGTGTGCTGGCTGAACACTGCTACACTTTCCCAACCGCACAGCGTCACCCTACAACGCCCCCATCAGGACACAGCAGTGCACTGCACCACACACCTCCCTCACACAATCCCCCACCTCGGGCTGAGACAGAGTTCGCCTTTCAGGGGTGAAAGAGAGAGCTGCTTTCAGCAGAGAGAGAGACAGGGGCTTTCAGGGGAGAGAGAGAGCTGCTTTCAGGGGTGAGAGAGAGCTGCTTTCAGGGGTGAGAGAGAGAGCTGCTTTCAGGGGAGAGAGAGCTGCTTTCAGGGGAGAGAGAGAGCTGCTTTCAGGGGTGAGAGAGAGAGCCGCTTTCAGGGGTGAGTGTATGGCAATCCAACTCTAAAATTAAAACATGAACGCAGAGGACTGTGAATAAACCCACAGGTGTGTGTGTGTGTGTGTTGGGGGCGGTTGGGTGCATACGCTTCTCCCAGCTCAGGCCTGGAACCCCCCTCCCACTCAGTGAGGCATAGCTAAAAATATGTCCCCCCAAATGAGGGCTTGTTGTTGTCAATCAATAACCAAAAACTGCCTGGACACCACGACCCACAATCCCACCTGCACTGACAAACGGCCAAGGCACCCAATGGCAGGCCTCTCTATTACCCTCCCATTCCAGTCTCTCCTTTTTCATCCTGTTCTCCATCTGTGTGGCTGTCTGTCTGTCTGTCTCAGTTCTGATTTACATAGCATCATCTCTCCATCCTCTGTCTCTGTCCCTCTGTCCCCCTGTCCTTCTGTCTCTCCATCTCTCTCTGCTACTCTAACTCCTCACTTCCTGTCAAACAGGGCCAGACTGCTCATGCACGCACACACACGCGCGCACACACACACACACACACACGCACACACACACACACACGTGCATGCATACACACACACACACACACACACACACACACACACGTGCATGCACACACACGCACACACGTGCATGCACACACACACACACACGCAGACACACGCACACACACGTGCATGCACACACACACACACGCGCGCACACACACACACTCACACACGCACACACACACACATGGTCACCTCTCGCAGGGGTTGGAATGCATTGTTTGTGGTTGCCTCTCGGTCTCTCTCACACGGAGTGCTGCAGAGGCAGTGGGCTCCGGCTGCAGGCCTGTACCCGGGTACACACGCTACATCCCCCGTTCTCCACGGTTACACAGGGCACCAGAGCGTGCTGAAAAGCACATTACTGGATTGGATTAGACAACGTGAAGCCTCGCCCCTCCCTGTAAATCACTGACCTTCCAAATCTAACGGGATGCAACGGGATCGCCATGGCGATGGGGATAACCGAATTCCAAAGTGATCTCACAGCAGAGCGGTGACTGACAGGTCAAAGACTGTGATTGACGGGGTGACCGACTGAAGGACCAGGAAACGGATAATGAGCATGTCTTACTGCTGTGCCAGGCTGTCACAGATAATAAACTGTGTGTGTGTGTGTGTGTGTGTGTGTGTGTGTGTGTGTGTGTGTGTGTGTGTGTGTGAGTGTGTGTGAGTGTGAGTCTGAAGGCTGTGTGTGTGTGTGAGTGTGTGTGAGTGTGAGTCTGAAGGCTGTGTGTGTGTGTGAGTGTGTGTGAGTGTGAGTCTGAAGGCTGTGTGTGTGTGTGTGTGTGTGTGTGTGTGTGTGAATACTCTCAAATAAGGGAGGGAAAAACTCTCTGTAAAAATCTCTGTAAAACTTTGTGTTCGCACAATAGTGCATGTATGTAAGCATGGTCACACACACACACACACACACACACACACACACACACACACACACACACACACACACACGTGCGGATGCATGCAGTTCTGTGATCAGGAACAGATCCTGTTAAGGCTTGAAAATCCACCAGTCTGAGATCACTGAGAGCAGCTGTCACAGGACAGAGCAGTGTGTTTCCTATCCCGGGAAACATGACAGAGTAATGCACTGCAGCTTCGCCTGCTACCATAACACACTCCTGCTACAGTAACACACTGCAGCTTCTTCTGATACAGTAACACACTCCAGCTTCTCCTGATACAGTAAAGCACTCCAGCTTCTCCTGATACAGTAACACACTCCTGATACAGTAACACACTCCAGCTTCTCCTGATACAGTAACGCACTCCTGATACAGTAACGCACTGCAGCTTCCCCTGCTACAGAAGAGGCTTTGCCAGAGGCAGAGGCTGCCAGTTCGCTACCTGCCTCCGAACAGAAAGCCATTACATTACATTATTGGCACTTAGCAGACGCCCTTATCCAGAGTGACTTACATTGGTTATATTTTTTACAGCTGGATATACTGAGGCAATTCTGGGTTAAGTACCCAAGGGTACAGCAGTGCCCCAGCAGGGAACTGAACCGGCAACCTTTTGGTTACGAGTCCTGCTCCTTAACCACTATGCTACACTGCCGCCCATAAACCCCCCACCTCAGCTTCCCAGGACTATGAGCAGCAGCTGGGACTCCAGAGGGACACTGTCCGTTCCCACCACCGCAAACGAGTTTCACAACGTATGATTACTGTTCATAAAACGGACTGTATGCATCCTGTGTTTAACAATACAGTCCCTCAAAAAAGGCCTCATATCTCACTGACAGGTTTGTGACATCATCATAATTAGTGTTTCTAAAAGCCGTGTGTGGGTGGATTTTGGAAGCTGTTCTGCTGCGGCGGGCAGGAAGAGCGGCCCGTAGAGCTGCCGGTCCGAGCGGGAGGATACGCGGTCAGCAGCGTAACACCAGCGCTCCGAAGCGCAAACACGGAACCCGCGCAGCGTAGCTAAATTAAACAGCAGCACTGTCCAGGTAACATTTCTATAACATTGCCACAACATTAACGCAACACGCATATTTTGTGTGTCAATAAAAGTATCATTTTCACTCTGCTCTTGATAAGGTAATATATCAACAATTTCTTCATACACGCTGCTAAATGGATATGTTACAAAACGCTTTGAGGGAAAGTGCTGTATTTTGGAAGGATTTATATCGGTACATTAAATGAAAAGGGGGGCTCAGCAGCTCTGTATCAAAGGCGGCAGATAGCGCAGGACTGGAATAATTGTTTGGTGATCACAGTAAAGGAAAGAAAGGAAGAAGGAGAGAAACGGCTGCTCCTCTGTGATCTCTCGCTAATTTTCTCGCAAACGCAGCGTCAGATAAAGGTTAATACGCTGCTCTTTTTATTATTTAAAAGACGTCATCAATCTTTGAAGAAGGGGAGAAAAATAATAAAATAATGATGGCACTTAAAATAATCTGCCTCAATTCCATAATTAATCTCCGCCAGCTTTCTGACAATTACGATGTTAATTAACCCAAAATTCCCTCCATGGCGGGGAACACGGCTCGCGCTCCGCTTTCCCATTTCCAGACCCCTGTATCTCCCGCAATCACCGCCTTTTAGGGAAATTAACGTGATGAAAGGAGAGGATTTTCTGTGTGTGTGTGTGTGTGTGTGGGGGGGGTGGGGACTTAAAACAATCTTACTCCAACAGTAAAATGCGTGTGCATACGAAAACCCACTAAAATGTCATTAAACACGCGATTCACGCGTATGCATTTGTTGCTTGTTATCCACAAAGCGGAGCGGCTGTAAATTTGGGCGCTAGCAGCACACCGCGCCCGCTGCGCTGAGAGAAACACTGAGCTCCAGGATCAACGCATCTTAATTTATGGCAATAAAAAGAAAGAACTGGCGTGTGAGACCGTGTTCAAAGTCAAACGGGAACAGAGTGCCCATGACCTTAGTGAGGTGCTGAACCCGGAGAGGGGTTCTGTCCGACCGCGGGACCTCTCCCCCGTCAGCACTTCTGACCTCCGACCTCCCGAAAGGCAGACAGACCCCGCGATGCCGGCTGCCGGCCCCGCTGGTGACGCGCTCCGCTGTTTGCTTTGCGCTTTTACCCAGGGCCCCCTGAATATAAATCTGCTACAGCGCCATAACAGAGCGCAACCAGCGAGAGCAGCTTCAGAGGAGACGCAGGAATGGATATTTCATTATTCGAATGTTCAACTGTGAAATCACTAAACGATCAGTACTTTAATGTTTAATGAAAAAAAGAAAAAACGGGTAAATTATTAAAGAAGTGGAGCCTAAGAATCCTGCATAAAACATGATGATTTATTGATATTAATAATATTCCTGACTGAAAGTCCAAATGAACTGTTATTTACATAAAACGCTAGAGGAAAGGCGATTATTCGATTATTTGATCCTGAGAGTTATAGAATATTCAAATGCTGCTCAATCAAAAAAGCACATGCAACTGACCGGTGCAGGTTCTTTAGCATCACTGTGTCCCACCACAGGAAGGAACCTGAGAGGAGGTCAGGAGGTGTCTGGCACCTCCACCCTGCTGTACCTCCACCCTGCTGCACCTCCACCCCGCTGCACCTCCACCCTGCACCTGCTGCACCTCCACCCTGCACCCTGCAGTGCCACCTGCCTCCAGCTCCCCCTCATCTCTGTGGTGTCTGTGTGGGCCCTCTCTCACACGGGGGGCAGAGTGATGGAGGGATCAGTAAAAGGTGTCCTTTCTCCAGCCCGCCTGTGCGTTTGCGGTTTCAGCGGCTGCAGCCCTGCACGGCCGGCTGCACAGGTGAGCCCTCGCTCCGCACACCTGCAGGACTCGCTGGCGTAGCGAGGAGTTAACAGCTGAGCGGAACAGCTGTCGAGAGCAGAGCTGCGTTTCCTGAAATAGAGCTGTTCCCCTCACCTGTCTGTCTCACACCCGAGCGGGGCGGGGCCGGGGGCGGGGTGTGGGGGAGAGTGGAGCGGGCCGGGGGGTGAGGGGCACGCCACAGGAAGAGGGAACAAGCTAAACAGCAAGATACACTAACACACACACACTCACACACACACACACACACACACACACACACACAAACACACACACACACACACAACCGCACACACAGGAAATTCTATTGACTCACCGATCATGTGGTTTGCAACATGGATCTGAATCTCTCGCTCTGTCTCGAAGGTCATTTGGCATTTGATGCACTGGTACGTCTTCTTCTGCAAGACCACAGGTGGGTGGAGACATCATTCAGAGAGGATATACTGAGCATGCTACAGCACTTCACACACACACACACACACACACACACACACACACACACGTATAAATGGGTGTATGGGGAAGCTCTCGCCCGCTACACCGAGAGGTGAAACAAAAGCTCAGGTAAAGTTTGGGGATCTCAGGAACTCTGCTGTCAATATCGAGCAGAGCAAACACGCGCCCCTGCGGACAGATCGCACAGCCCTCTGCAGCCCGGGGCAGAGCACGGCTCAATTCACACATTTTACTGCACAGAATCCACTCTCGAAGCAGTGCACTCTGGGAACGCAACACAATGGAGCAGGAACAGGGGAGAGAGCACTGCAGGAAAAGCGTTTGTGGGAAGGAGCTGAGAGGCGTACAGAAGAGCAACACCATGAAAAGAGGCTCCTGAGTAACAGAACAAAGCATCGCTCTCACACAGAGCCCTGCTGCTCACTGACATAACTTACTTTTAAATCTATACATTACACACATATATAACAACACACTACGCTACACTTAACACAGTACGCTACACCTGTGCTAAATGGAGAAAAGCACGCTATGTTATGCACACTGTATGTAGCGGTGGAGATGTGAGATGCGGTGCATTGTGGGACTCACTTTAGGGATGGGGGAGGCGTCTGTCACTTTCTTCTGCCCGCTGGTGTCCGGGCTCACCTCCGGATGGTCCACCTGGACGTGGGTCTCCAGGTCCTCCACGGTCTCGAACTTCACCCCGCACTCGGGACAGCGCAGGCCCGCGGGGGGCTTCTCCCCGGCCTCGCCCGCGCCCCCCCCCGCCCCGCCGCTCACAGGCGACTGGCCGTTGGCCCCGCGGCTCATGCAGGCGGCGCACAGCCCGTAGGGCAAGCCGTTCACATCCAGCTTCACCAGCTCCTGCTTGTTCTTGAACTCCTTCAGGCAGAGGGCGCAGCGGTACAGCTTGTGTCCCTGCAGCTGGCCGTTGGGCGAGGACGAGGCGGAGCCCCCGCCGCCGGAGCCCCCGCCGCCGGACGACAGCTTCTGCATGTGGAAGGTGCCGTGGATCTTCAGCTCCAGGGTGGACGTGACCGTCTGCATGCACACCACGCAGCGGAAGCCGGTGAGGGAGTTGCGCAGGTCCGGGTGCATCTGGCAGTGCTCGATGAACTCCTCCTCGCTCTGCAGCGGCAGCTTGCAGATGCGGCAGGTGCCGGTGTCCAGGCTCTTGCTGTGGGTGACCTTGTGCTCGGTGAGGGTGAGCAGGGAGGGGAATCGCTCTCCGCAGATGGGGCACATGTAGTGCTTGGCGGGGCCGCGGTGGGTCTGCACGTGCTCCCTCAGGCCGCTCTCCGAGAAGAAGGTGCGCGAGCAGACGTTGCACTTGTGGCTGCCCTTGATGAAGTCAGCCTTCTTCTTGCGGGAGCCGGCGTCGTCCTCGCCGGGGCGGATGTTGTGGTCGCGCAGGCGGTGGTTCTGCAGCAGCGCCTCCATGGTGTACGCAGCGCCGCAGATGTCGCAGGCGTACATGGGCTCGGAGGCGTCCACCTCGTCCTCGCCGCTGGCCTCGTGGCTGTTGGCTGCGTCCTGCCCGCTCTTCAGGAGCATGTTCTGCAGGTCGGCGGGCTCCGCCCCCGGCCCCGCCCGGCCCCGCTTCGCGCCCTGCGCCACGCCGTTGGGCGTGCCGTTCTGGCTGCCGCCGCCGCCGCTGTCCGTCACGCAGTGCTTCTCGCGCAGGTGCTTCTCCAGCAGCACGATGGCGTGGAAGGCCTTGCTGCAGAAGCGGCAGTTGTACTTCTTGCTGTGGGTGGTGATGTGGCACTGCAGCTCCACCTCGGTGCCAAACGTCTCCCCGCAGAAGATGCACTTGCGGGCCTTGGCGCCGGCCGCCCCCGCTGGGTGGCCCAGGTGGCTGTGCTTGACATGCAGCTGCAGGTCTCCCTCCCGGCGGAAGTCCCAGGCGCAGGCCGTGCAGCGGTACATCTTCTTCTCGTTGCTGTGCTTGACCGCCAGGTGCACCTGGATGGACACCTTGGAGTCAAAGACCTCCTGGCACAGGGTGCAGTGGTACAGCACAAAGGTGTGCATGTCCAGCAGGTGCTTCTGCAGGTCGTCCACTGAGGAGAACTGCTTGTCGCAGCTCTCGCACACGTACTGAGTGGACGTGGTGGTGTAGTGGACGGTCAGGTGCTGCAGCAGGGACTCCTGGGAATCGAAGTCCTCCTTGTTGCACTGCGGGCAGGACTGCCTCCTCAGCAGCAGCTCCAGGTGGGATTTGAGGTGGGCCTGAAAGCCCTCGAAGCTGGAGAAGCGCAGGTCGCACTGGTTGCAGGGGTACTCGCCGTTGGCGCTGGGCACGGGCGTGGCGTCTGCTGATAGCCTGTGCCGCTTGCTGGAGGAGATCTCCACGTCAGAGGAGGCGGGGCTGAGGTCGGCCGCCTTGGCCTGCCGCTTGCTGTTGGCCAGCGGGATGTTCTTGTGGTTCTCTTTGATGTGCTTGGTGAGCTTGAGCAGGGAGCCGAAGATGGGCGAGTTGGTGCAGTAGGGGCAGGAGTAGACCTCCATGAAGGACTGGGACGGCTGCAGCACGGGAGACTCCAGCTTGGCTCCGGCGCAGTGGGTCTGCTGGATGTGCTCGGTCAGAGACGACTCCGTCAGGAAGCCCATGGAGCACTGGTTACAGAAGAAGGCGTGGTTTCCCTCCAGGGGGGCGGAGCCGGCCCCGGGCAGGCAGTGGGAGGCGCGGATGTGCTCCTGCAGGGAGTTGATGTCTGCGAACATGTTGGGGCAGTAGTTGCAGTGGAAGGCAGAGACGTTGCTGAGCTGCAGCAGCGGGAAGGCGGTGGAGCTGGCGCGGTGGGCCTTGCGCACATGCTCGTTCAGGGTGTACAGCGTGGGGAGGGTGTCCAGGCACAGCTGGCAGGTGTGGCTCTGCTGAGGCTTGTCCGCGTGGATGGTCTTCAGGTGGATCTCCAGCACCGCCAGGCTGTTGAAGTCCCGCTTGGAGCAGTACGGACAGCTGTAGGTCACTTTCCCTGAGACGGCCCACCCCGTCCCGCTCTCCTCGCGGTCCGAGGAGGAGGGCCCCAGCTTGCGCCCGCCCCGCGAGGGTTTGAGGGTGGAGTCGGGGGTGGAGCCTCTCTCCAGCGAGGCGCTGGAGTCGGGCGTGGCACTGCTCATGGAGGCCACGCTTCCCAGGGCGGGGTCGGGACTGGCGCTGTGGTTGCTGGAGTCGGGCTGCCGGTGGCTGTCCAGGTGGCAGTACACGTCCTCCACCGAAAGGAAGTGCTCGGCGCACACGGGGCACTTGTGCTTGCGGTTGGCGTGCGTGCCGTCGATGTGGGCGAGCAGCAGCGCCTCGTCGCTGAAGATCTCGGGGCAGTGGATGCACTGCAGCTCCGCCCGGTCCGACAGCTGCGGGTGCCGCGTCACCACGTGCTTCTCCAGCTCGTCCGTCTGGCTGAACGTCTCCTCGCAGTAGTCGCACATGTAGAGGTCCTGGTCGTGGTCGGCCACGCCCCCTGCCCCGCCCTCGGCCCCGCCCTCACGCCGGCCCTGCTCCCGCTCGGCGCGGGACGCCACGTGCTCGCGGTTCTTGCGGTGGGCCTGCATGTGGCTCTGCAGCGAGGACGTGGAGGAGAAGCCGCGCTTGCACACGCTGCACTTGAAGGGCTTGCTGGAGCTGTGAGTCTTCAGGTGGATCTTCAGGTGGTCGCTGCGCGAGAAGGCTGCCTCGCACTCCTGGCAGCTGTACTTCTTGTCGCCGGTGTGCAGCTTGACGTGGCGGTCGCGACTGCGCTTGTGCTTGAAGAGGCGGGAGCAGAAGGTGCAGCGGAAGGGCAGCTTGTCGCTGTGGATCTGCTCGTGCCGCTTCAGGTAGCTGAGGCGGCTGAAGGATTTGTCGCAGAACTGGCAGGGGTATGGCAGGCCGGCGCCCCCCTCCTCCTCGCCCCCCCCCAGTTCACAGCCGTCCCCCAGCATCTGCGAGGGCGACGCCACGTCTTTGCTGGAGGGGGAGGACGCCACCCAGGAGAGACCCGGGTCGTCATCGCCATCTGCAACAACGCACAACAGACAGTATTAAAATTTAAAAAATAAATACACAAAAAGGGAGCGAAGAACTGAAGATGTGCATTTCCACAGGGCCTGTGAAATAAGGACAGAATGTATTTTTCATCCCTCTAACCCTCTTTGGACCCCGCCCCCCGCACACTTTCCCCTGCAAACACCCCCCACGTCCCTGTAGGACAGAATCTTCTTTTTATTTTCGCTACGGATGAAGAGCCTGATTAGAGGAATCTCGGACAGGAAGCTCCTTCCACACTTTAGGTTAATGCTTTTAAAATAAAGCTCTAAATTGTGTAAGGAGTGTTTTTCTCTGCTGTTTTTTTCCCTTCTGCGGACACGCGACAGCAAGTGAGCTGGGATTAAATCGTACGTGTATAAATATCTAACGCTCGGCAGATGCCTGGGTCCCGCGAAGCGGAGCGGGGGGGGCGGGGGGAAAGGGGGTTTTCTGCCCCATCCCAAGCCGTGCTGTCTGAGGAGGCCTGTACCAACTTAGCTCCAGCGTCAACTATTTAGCATTTCCACTCAAAACCTCCAAACACCGGGGAGGGAGAAAACTCATGACTTATTAAGCAGGAACGC
>CM032885.1:38003258-38010758 GCA_019176425.1 Megalops atlanticus
CAGCAGCAGGAGTCAGCAGCATCAAACAGCTGCTCTGTAATTACAGCTGAACAGCAGCAAAACACAAAGTGCACTACTGTACCCGCTCACAGAGAGGAGTGCACTACTGTATCTGCTCACAGAGAGGAGTGCACTACTGTACCCGCTCACAGAGACAAAGTGCACTACTGTACCCGCTCACAGAGAGGAGTGCACTACTGTACCCGCTCACAGAGACAAAGTGCACTACTGTATCTGCTCACAGAGAGGAGTGCACTACTGTACCCGCTCACAGAGACAAAGTGCACTACTGTACCCGCTCACAGAGACAAAGTGCACTACTGTACCCGCTCACAGAGAGGAGTGCACTACTGTACCCGCTCACAGAGACAAAGTGCACTACTGTATCTGCTCACAGAGAGGAGTGCACTACTGTACCCACTCACAGAGAGGAGTGCACTACTGTATCTGCTCACAGAGACAAAGTGCACTACTGTACCCGCTCACAGAGAGGAGTGCACTACTGTACCCGCTCACAGAGAGGAAATGCACTACTGTACCTGCGCAGAGAGGAAATGCTGATGTAAAAAAATGTCCCCTGCCCAATAAATCAATAACTGTTATTCTTACTCTTTCTCCATCCTCCCCCCCGTATCCCTCGCTTTGATCCTCTCTCTCTCTCTCTCTCTCTCTCCTGTTTCTGCTCTCTCTCCTTCTGCCTCCTAGCGAGATTGCAGGTGAATGTGGCTGTTCTCTTGGTTATAACTCATCATAATTGAATGAGTCTGATGTAAGACACACAGCCAGTGGGGCTGTTGTGAGGAGATTAGCCATAATTTCCAGCACTCAATCATCGCTTGTCGTTGGAGGCATTATTAAAAATGTGAAGCTGTGGCCTCTGGCAAGCTCAGCACAGGAGGCCTTTTACTCTGGTTAGTTAGCGATCTTCCTCACAGATCAGCGCAGGAATGGGGGCTACTCGCTAACAGAACCCAACTCTTACAGAGGCAGTGTAGCATAGTGGTAAGGAACATGACTCACAACCAATAGGTTGCTGGGTTGATTGTACCCTTGGGCAAGGCACTTAAGCCAGAACTGACTCAATATTTATCCATCTGTATAAATAGATAGATAACGTGTTAAAAATTGTAACCTATGTAAATTGCTGTGGATAAGGAGGTCTGCTAAATGGCAATAATGTAATGTAATGTAATGTAATGTACTGTAATGAGCAGACACCAAACGGCATCAGCATCAGGCACGTGTTGGCGAGACAGAGACGCAGCGCTTCAGAGGATCGTCTCCAGGCCAACCGCTTGCGGGCGGGGCATGGCGGGCGGGTGGGCGAGCGGGACACGGCGGGACACGGCGGGACACGGCAGGACGTGGCGGTATGCGGCGGGATCCTGCCTCCTTTGTTCCTCTCAGCAGCGCAGCAGGCAGGGGGCCATTTCTGCTGACAGACAGAGGGAGCGGGAGCGGGGGGCCCAGGGGAGCCTCAGCCCGGCAGAGACTGGCGGGTACCTCCTGCCCACTGTGGCACCGTGGGACTCACCCCCCCCACGGGACCCCGACACCGAGAGGAACACCTGGACCTCTCATTACACACGCACACACACTCCCTCGCCAGCACACTGGCTAATGTGTATGCATAATAACACACACACACACCTTCTGTAATGTGCACATTCACCTACTCACTGCTAACACGCTGACACACACACATATACACATACACACATGCACCACAAACATGGCATAAACGCACACCCACACACACACACCACAAACATGGCATAAATGCACACACACACACACACACACACACCACAAACATGGCATAAATGCACACCCACACACACACACCACAAACATGGCATAAATGCACACACACACACACACACACACCACAAACAAGGCATAAATGCACACACACACACACACACACACCACAAACATGGCATAAATGCACACACACACACACACACACACACACCACAAACAAGGCATAAATGCACACACACACAAACACACACACACACACACACACACACAAACAAGGCATAAATGCACACACACAAACACTCACACACACACACGCACACTCACACACATACACACGCACGCACACACACACACGCACGCACGCACGCACGCACGCACGCACGCACTCACACACACACGCACGCATGCACTCACACACACGCACGCACTCACACACACACATACATACGCACGCACGCACACTCACACACACACACGCACGCACACTCACACACACACATACATACACACGCACGCACACTCACACACTCACACACACACACGCACGCACACTCACACACACACACACTCACACTCGTGAAAATAAAGAGCAGAGTGGAGGAGATGGCTGTGTTGAGCTGTCCTGAATAAAGATAATTACCCTGATATTAAACCCTCTGCTCCCAGGGGTCAAAGCTAAACACCCAGCTGTGCTCCAAGAACAGGGAAGGAGGGAAAGAGAGGGAGGGAGGTAAAGGAGAGGTGGAAAGAAAGAAAGGGAGAGAGGGAGGGAGAGAGAGAGAGAAAGGGAGGGGGAGAGGGAGGAGAGAGAGAAAGGGAGGGGGAGAGAGGGAGAGAGAGAGAGGAACTGTGAAAATGTGGTCACTGTGAGGTAGAAACAGAGATGCACTTTCTCCTACACTGTAATAAATTCCAAACAATTAGGGGAAAATACTTTGAACATTCTGAGATATTCCTCCCCATATTTAAGAAATTAAAACATTATGAGAAATTACAAAATCTTCTGAGAGAGGGAAACACTGCAACATTGGCAGCACGGTATGTATCCAAGTATCCTGATGTAAGTGTAAAAATGAAAAATGAAGTCTTTGTGCTTAGATGTATGTCTATTTACAGTGAACTCCAGAAATATTCAGACAGTGAAACATGTTTGTTGTTTTGGTTCTGTACTCAGCACTTTGGATTTGAAATGATACAGTGACTATGGAGTGCAGATTGTCAGCTTTAATTCAGGAGTCCAGTAATAATTTTATAGAAATATAGTATTTTACAGTAGTATTTTTAGTAATAATAATAAATATAAACTTACTGTAATCAGTACTTATATTAGTGAAAAAATACTGATAACATTAACTTTACTTTTAAAATATGACTGTAAAATTATTACTATTACCATTTTATGATTACTATACTATTATCACAACATTAAGCTCATTTAATTTCTTTTGCCTTTTAAATTTCTTTAAATTACTTTTGTCTGATATTTTTCCTTTTTTACTAATCTTTTTAGGATATTCATTCTATATAATTTATGTGAAAATTGCCAGGGCAATTCTGTGCACCTGTGTGGTCATGCCAATAGCATGATTGAGAGAGAGGGGGACAGAGAGAGAGAGAGAGAGAACAGCGAGCACAGCCTTGCCATCGAGGCCGGTCGACACAGGCAGACTTGGCTGGCCAAACAGGAGAGACTGTGCTCACACTGCAACCAACAGCAGGTCGAGACAGAGCTGCATTTTCTCACAGAATGTGAGAAATACAAACTAATTCGAGAAACCTACTTTCCAAAATTCCAATTACTATCCCCAAACTTCCCAACCCTGCCCGAAACACAGCTAATACAAATCCTTCTTGGAGAGAAGGGTTGTTGTGTACATTTGGCCGCAAAATACGTGTCTGCCTGCCACAGCATGAGAGACAACAGTGACTCTTCATTCTAATTCTATGCAGAATACAGTTCACTCAATATAGTTTAGAATATGTTCCACTGTACTGTTATTAGTAATGTTTTTTTTTTTTTTTTTTTGTATTGTCGTTAGCTATTGTTATTGTTATGATTGATTGATTTTATTATTGTGCTTTGGCAATATGTATTTAAAATATGTCATGCCAATAAAGCATTTTTGAATTTGAATTTGAATTTGAATTTGAGAGAGAGAAAAGAGAGAGAGAGAGAGAGGGAGAGAGAGAGGGAGAGAGGGAGAGAGAGAGAGAGAGAGAGAGAGAGGGAGAGGGGAGGGAGAGAGAGAGAGAGAGAGAGAGAGAGAGAGAGAGAGGGAAAGAGAGAGAGAGGGAGAGGGAGAGAGAGAGAGGAGAGAGAGAGAGAGAGAGGGAGAGAGAGAGGAGAGAGAGAGAGGGAGAGGGGGAGGGAGAGAGAGAGAGAGAGAGGAGAGGGAGAGAGAGAGAGGGAGAGAGAGGGAGAGGGAGAGAGAGAGAGAGAGCAGATGCTGCTTCTCCAGTCTGGTCTGAGGACAGAACAGCAGAATCGCCACGGTAACCGCATCAGAGGGTAGAGGAGTTTGAACATGAAGAGGCCACTGTAGCTGTGAGCATTCCCACAAAATCCTCCACCTGCAAGGCCTGCCGCTGCCAGCTCACATTCCAGCTCTCCTCCTCACCCCCGGACGGCTTCCTGACACACAGCCTTCATTCACAGCGATAACACTCAACGCTGAGTACACCAGCATGGCTTCGGCAGGACATTAATTCATTACATGTTATATTAACTTCTCTAAGTTACACGTTAGTATGGGTGAGATTTAAATTGGCTTTAACGTCATGACTTATCATATATTTACATATGAAAATAAAAAATTATATATATATATATATATATATATATATATACATACATACATGTAAAAGATTTATTCATATCAAATGAGTTTTTGTTTGACTGTGTCACTTTGCACGCTTCATAGCAATTAGCCAGAAAAAGTATATTTAATCGTAGTTCCAGCATGCAGAGCAGTAACTCTAATCTCCATCTCTGCGTATTCACAGCGCGGTTATGATGAGACTCAGACCCCTGTATCCACGGCCAGGCCCTAATGTGCAGCCACGCACACTGGGCCCAGCGGCACACAGGAGCGCCTGGGTACTGTAGTCTTTTGATTACTGCGTTATTATCTGTGTACAAACCCGCACACCTCACACCCACTCACTGCCCACATTTGTTTGTATTTGTTTTCAAAAGAAAGACGGATCCTTTCAACCCCGAGAGTGATCTGGAAGCTCCGCCGTGAACGCGCCGGCGTCTCAGAGAGAAGAGAGGGTTTCGCCCGTCCCAGAAACAGGCACGGGGGGGGCTGGCTGAGGGGTGTGTTACGGACTTTGTGATGTGGCCACAAAGTCAGTGTCACACTTTCAAACCGAAAGGCCTTTCTGCTCCAACAACAAGGTGATGACAAAAAAACACAGTATCAAGTTCAATGCCATCGTCAATAAAAAGAGGCAACCTTAAAACAAAGTGGAAAAGGGCCTTTGTGTATTAAAGAGCTCACGCTGGGTGCATCAAAGGGGAGAGGACGATCAGAGAGAGAGACCCAGACAAAGGTAGAGCGAATGGGAAAAAATCTCTGCCCAACATGAAGCAGATCAAAGGGGAGGCAGTGAGAGGGACAGGCCAGGAGGTGCGGTAATTACGGCTACATCCGCCAAACCCCGGCGCTAAAAGGGGAAGGGGGGGCTCCAGAAAAGTTTTCAAATCCGCTGGTGCCCGGGGGGGTGTCTTTGCTACGCTCCACACCCCGCCCCCCGTCCGTAGCTCGCCGTACGAACAGTGCCAGATCTCATCCTCCCCCAACCCCCCCTCGGCCGTGAGGCCCCAGTGCCCGCAGGGGGGCCTCCCGCTGGCCCAGCGAGATTGTTGTCCACAGAGAGTGCCCGACAGGAAAAAAAGAGAGGAAAAAACTTTTTGTTGAGAACTTCTGGCATCACCCCAGGCTCTGTTCTGAAGCTGACCCTCTCTCTCTCTCTCTCTCTCTCTCTCTCTCTCTCTCTCTGTCTCCCTCCCTGTCTCTCTCTCTCTCTCTCTCTCTCTCTCACACACACACACGCATGTGCACACATTTACGCACACACATACACACAAAAGCACACACACGCACATACATGAATGCGCACATGTGAACACACCCGTACTCATACACACATAAGTGTGCACACACACTCAGTCCTTCACTCTCTCAGATACAGACACATACACACACTCTGTCGCAGGCAGTGGCTGAGCCGTCTGCAGAAGCACAGACTCAGGCCGGCATCCTCCCGGCCTCGGCAGCTGTATCACACAAAGGGGAATTTTTAACCAGGCAGAATGATAATGGGCCGAGTGCCTTTCATTCCCACTCCCCAGCCCGGCTCCGACTGCGTGCCTGGTGCTAATGAAGGCCGGACAGATGACCGCTGACCCGCACACCACTGCAACGCCAAACCGGGGGGCCACCTGCCAGCGCACAACATCTGAAACACTGAACCCCGTTCCGCATACTCCACACAGACACGGCCAGTCAGGAGGCTGGGGGCGGGGCTGTGATGTCACCACAGCCCCGCCAACGCCTGTGCAGTCAGGGGGCCGGAGTGGGGAGCGGTCGAGGGGAATGCCTGCTGTATGATCCATGCGTTTAACTCTCCTCCAAACCCCACCCCCCCTCACTGCACCCCGGTTATCACCTGGGCACCAGGAGGGGTCTCTCCCTCCTATTCCTTACACCCCTTAACCCACCCTGTGGGAGAGCCAGCTGGCTCACTCTATTGGTGGATACAGTAAGGAGGTTCCGTTTTATTGGTGGATGTTTATCATCAGTGAAATATTGCACTTTGGGTAATTAACATGCTCTGCTGTTATGTGAAGCTTCTCTCACTGAGTTTCAAATACCCCTGTTTCCCTCTCTCTCTCTCCCTTTCTATGCCCCTCCCTCCTCTCTCTCTGTCAGTGATTCTGACTCATTCAGAGCCTGAAAACCAGGCTAAGTAACTAAAAGCACATGCATGTCCTGAAATTAAATTAAATCAAAATCAAATTAAATCAAAACCCCAAGTGTTTTATTACTTACTAATGTTTCATGCTATTAGTACGGTTTTCCCTAAAAGCTGAATAATTAAAGACATAAGGGTATTATTTTAAAAATGAAAAAAACATCCTGCCTTAAAAAAAAATCACTGCATTTTCTTTGGTTCTTGTTTGTGAATTACCCCTGAGCATCTGCAGACATGCAGGCATGCACACAGACATGTGTGTACATGTGTTTGTGTTTGTGTGTGTGTGTGTGTGTGTATGCATGAGGGAGAGTTTGACACAGAAAAGACTGATTCTGAGGGACATGTGATTCTAACCTGAGCACATGTGAAAGAGAGACCTGTTTTGAGCCATGTCTGCTAAACATGTGATGTTCTGTATTTGTTGTTTGTTTGTTTTTTATGTATGTAGAATTGCTTTGGCAATACAAATGGAGTTTTTGTCATGCCAATAAAGCTCATTTGAATTTGAATTTGAAAGAGGGGTGGAGAGAGGAGGAAGGAGAGAGTGAGAGAAAGAGGGACAGAAAGAGAGGAGGAAGGAGAGTGAGAGAGAGAGGAGGAAGGAGAGAGTGAGAGAAAGAGGGGTGGAGAGAGGAGGAAGGAGAGAGTGAGAGAAAGAGGGACAGAAAGAGAGGAGGAAGGAGAGTGAGAGAGAGAGGAGGAAGGAGAGAGTGAGAGAAAGAGGGGTGGAGAGAGGAGGAAGGAGAGATGACC
>CM032885.1:38020758-38030758 GCA_019176425.1 Megalops atlanticus
TGTGTCACTGTGTGTGTGTGCCATACCTGAGTGTGTGTGCCATACCTGTGTGTGTGTGCCATACCTGTGTGTGTGCCATACCTGGTCCCCCAACCCCCACCCGGTCGGCGTGGTGCTTGTTAACAGCGCTGCCTTGATTAATCTGTTAGTCAGCAGATGCCCCTGCCGCGCTGCATTTAGTGTTTCATTAATTACAATCACTGTAATAACAGCCATTGTGTGCATGTACAGTGTGTCGTCTGAAATTGGCGAGTCCCTGAAGAGCGCTGTGGTTTTAGGAGGCTGAGAGGCAGAGTCTGCAGTCTGGCTCAGAAAACAGCCTCTAACTTTTATTAAACACGGTCAAACCATCGCCCCTCACTCCAACTGCACGTGCTCGGAAAACCGTTTCCAACTCAGAGAGACAGAGGGGGAGAGAGAGAGAAATGGAGAATTTGGTCATGTCATTCCAGGACAGACATGAAGTAAAAAATGCTTCAGATAACAGTCTCTTAGCATGTGTGGATGCATGGTATGTCAGTGGTTGGGTAGGGGGCTGTGCGTGCATATGTGTCTGTGTGCACATTCATGTGTTTGTGTGTGTTTGTGTGCATGTAGTATGGCAGTTGTGGTGTATGTTTGGGATTCCCACTCAAATTTGGCATGATCTTCCAGCATAATAAATATTTTCAAAGATGTTTCACATGAAGATATACACACACTCATGCATATTCACACACTCTCTTACCTGCAGGGCAGTGGTGTGTGTGTGTGTGTGTGTGTGTGTGTGTGTGTGTGTGTGTGTGTGTGAGAGAGAGTGCGTGTGTGTGTGTGACTGTGTGTGTGTGTGTGTGTGTGTGTGTGTGTGTGTGTGAGATCTCCTACCTGCAGGACGGTGGTGAGAGTGTGTGTGTGTGTGTGTGTGTGTGTGTGTGTGTGTGTGTGTGTGTGTGTGTGTGTGTGTGCGTGTGTGTGCGTGTGTGTGTAATCTCCTACCTGCAGGACGGTGGTGAGAGTGTGTGTGTGTGTGTGTGTGTGTGTGTGTGTGTGTGTGTGTGTGAGAGAGAGAGAGTGTGTGTGTGTGTGTGTGTGTGTGTGTGTAATCTCCTACCTGCAGGACAGTGGTGAGTACGATGTTCAGTTAGTTCTGCCAGGCACTCGAAGTCCTGCTGGCAGTTGTCACAGGTGAAGATGGAGTCATCGTCCAGGTCGTCCTCACACACACGGTCATCATGGCTGGTCACACTGTGCTCCCCGTCCTCAAGCCCCGCCCGCTGATCCTTCTGCTCCGCCTCCCTGTCCGGCCCAGGGACGTCTACGGCAACACAGAGGGGGAGGAGTCAACGTGATGTCACTTGTGGGGGAAGGGCCAGTAATATCATTCAAACGTTAAAATGACCATATTTGCAGGATCTGAGGCATTGTAGGTGGTCAGTCAGTAAAGGCATCCACACGAACCATTGAAATTATCCTTCATCTAGATGATTAAGCTTGATTCAAATGCATGATTAGTCCTGGTCCAGGTCTGTTTTGGGTTCTCAGAAATGAAGCACATGCTCCAAAAGCACTCTCTCCACTGCGGGAAACAGTGAGCAGGCAAACATGGATCTTTAATCTAACCAATAAAAACCGAGCATGTCTGTCACATGTTTCATGGTAACATTCAAACACACCCAAACCTCCTGACTCTTTCCTGGGACGACTGACACCCCTGCCTACAGGCACCAACAGTGCCACTCACCGCGTGGACCAGCGCGGAAGCTGAAATGAGCTGCTCTCATTAGCTGGCTTGTTATAGATGGAAACAGACCAACAGAGGAGCAGATGAAGCTGCAGATGCACGACAGCAACAAGACCTGCCAGTCAAAAGTGTGGCACCAGAGAAAGCTAAAAGCTGCACAATGACACAATATTAAAGTCACCTTTTAGAATCAGTCTTATGCTGTTAAGGCTACATGCAGAACTATTCTAAAGTGATTTTTACTAATTTCTTCTTTAAAAATTTCATTAATTTTACAGTGCATAATGTATTTTTAAAAGCTGTTCTCTTTAGGATGAAGGAGACGGTGTGTGTTTCTCCCGCGCTGGTCGCAGGGGGGTGAGGGCGGTCTGGCCCCGGGCGCTGGGGGTCATGCCTTCAGCGCAGACCCTGCAGAAATATGCCGCCATCCTGCCTCCGCTTTCACACCTTATTATCACATTAAACGCTGCGCTCCAAAAGCACTGTGCCGGAGACTGAGGCGGGCGGCGAGCGGGGGAGAGAGGGAAACAGCAGTGCAGAGTGAACGAGAGAGACTGAAACAGGGAAAGGCTGCAACTGAGGGAGAGAGAGAGAGATGGAAAAGGGAGTGAAACAGAGGAGAGAAAACGAGTGATAGTAAAGAGGGGGGAGAGGGGACGAATCGTGTCGTGCCTAATCATGGTGGACGAGTATAATCAGAGTAAACATGGTGTTCTGTGAGCCACGCTGCTGCAAACGGGACTCCAGCACAGACCCGCGTGTCTGAGACGCAGACCCAGCGCAGACGCCCCGCAGACCCCGCGCAGACCCAGCACAGACGCCGCGCAGACCCAGCGCAGACGCCGTGCAGACGCCGCACAGACCCAGCGCAGGCGCCGCGCAGACCCAGCGCAGACGCCGCGCAGACCCAGCGCAGGCGCCGCGCAGACCCAGCGTGTCTGAGACAAAGTCGAAGGCTGGCCCTGCGCACGGCGCCCAGGGCAGGGTGACTGTGCCCCCGGCAGGGTCCAGAGGGCCCGCCTGGCAGTGCTGCCAGGTACCCTGCCCCCCCACTCCCCCTCCCGGGGGGGGGGATCCTCAGGGCGGGGAGGGGGGGTCTGGCCATCTGTCCAGTGGTGAGAGCACCGTCTGTACAGGGAGGAGAACTGCCCCTCACTGACACACTTACACACACACACTTACAGAGACACAGACACAGACACACACATTTTTGCACTCTCTCTCACACAAACACACACAGATACTCAGTAACAGTCAGAACATGTTGCCACACTGAAGGCGGAGGGCGGTAGCACAGGACTCCCCCAACATGCCCCCGGCCCCCCCGAGGCATGGGCACTGCCAGCCACTGCTCATGCCAATGGTACACGCTGCCATGGTAACGGAGGCGGAGTCAGAGCCATGGGGTGCCCCTCCCCCTCCTCTGACTGGCTCATTGAAATGGAGGGAGCTCTGCAGGAGAGGCAGAGAGGAGGGGAGGGGAGGGGAGGGGAGGGGGCCTGCCCCCCCCCCGTCTGCAGAGCGTTTCCAACCTCACAGGGGGATCAGAGCACACTTCGTCTCAGACCCGGCACGGCGCGGTGCTGTCATTAGGCCCGGCAGAATCGCCCGATAAACCCGCACCGAGGGGGCGGGGCCTCCCAGCCGCCCCTCCTGATTGGACCGTCCCCAGGAAGTGTGCTGGGTAACAGATGAAACCAAAACAAAGGCACGACAGAGAGTGGAGGGGTCGGGGTGCTGCTGGGGGGGGCTTCTCTGTTTTTGGCCTGCTGCTAAGAAGGAAACAAAAACCAATAGTGTGCTGATGGCGTGAGATGGACCACACACACACACACACACACACACACACACACACACACACACACACACAGTGTTCACACACACACACACAGTGTTCACACACACACACACACACAGTGTTCACACACACACACACAGTGTTCACACACACACACACACACACACACACACACACACACACACACACACACAGTGTTCACACACACACACACACACACACACACACACACACACACACACACACACACACACACGTACAGTACATGCAGGCACTACACTCAAACATACTCTAATTAAACACACGTTTAACAGGCCTGTTTGCACTGAGGTCACGTCTCATGGCCAGCGTGTGTTTCAGTGGAACTCAGTCTGAGGGAGAGGGAGTGAGAGTGAGGCTGGAGGTGTGTGTGTGTGTGTGTGTGTGTGTGTGTATGAACACTGTGTGTGTGTGTGTGTGTGTGTGTGTGTGTGTGTGTGTGTGTGTGAACACTGTGTGTGTGTGTGTGTGAACACTGTGTGTGTGTGTGTGTGTGTGTGTGTGTGTGTGTGTGTGTGTGTGTATGTGTCAATGTTGCCTACAGATTCACACCTGCTGTAGTGTTGCAGTAACGTTGTTTAAACGTTGTGCCAGCGTGGTGTGTGTCTCCGCTCCTGCTCCCGCTGCTGATGTAGAGGCTCCTGCAGGCCGTCCTGAGCAGGAGCTCCCCTCACGGGGTGAGGCTCGGTCCCGGCACGCTGTTTTTGGTGTGGGGGTGTGGAGGTGCACCCCTCTCTCTGAATGGAACATTAAACAGCAGCTTGTGCCAGCTGGAGGCCACATCCCACTCCACAGAGAACCATTATCTCTGAGTCACAGCCCCGTCCCCACACACACACTCACACACACACCATCCTCACACTGCTACACACACACACACACACACACAGCCATGTAAAGGACACAAATCGGTTTCTATGGTATCTGGACAGGAGCACACACAGATGCAGTCCACACAGTGTTGAGGTGGAGTAAGAGTCTTTAAACAGTGTCAGTGCCAACTGTATACTGCTCTTTAACCCCTGCCCCACGCCTTTAACCACACCCCCTTTAACCACACTCCACCATTAACCACACCCCCACCTTTAACCACACCCCTACATTAAACCACACCCCACCTTAAACCACAGCCCCAGTAAATCTGCACCCCATGCCTTTAACCACACCCCCACCTTAAACTACACCCCCAGTGTAACTGTGCCCCACACCTTCAGGAACCCCCTGTTTTTTCTTCAGAAACAATAAGAAATAGAACAGATACATTTATACATAAATACATGCGTATTTATATACAATATATATACAGGCAGATATAAACACCTGCATCAGCCGCAGTGCACAGCACAGCTGTGGGGAAAGACAGGAGAAAGACACTTTACTCTGAGAGACAGAGATAGAGGAGAGAAAGAGAGAGGAGGGAGGGATGGAGGAGGACAGAGGAGAGAAAGAGAGAGGAGGGAGGGATGGAGGAGGACAGAGGAGAGGAGGGAGGGAGGTGAGAGTGGGGAAGACATGGTGCGAGCCACAGTCAGTACATGGAAAAAATAACTTTACAGTAATTAAAAAGCAATCCCCAAAACCTGTTTAACAACCCAACTGCACCCCCTCCCCCAAGACCTGTTTCAGTTTTTAATTTGCGTTGGCACCATGCACTTCCACCACACTCCATCCAAATCACCATAACTGGGCCACAGAGCATGTGTGTGTGTGTGTGTGTGTGTGTGTGTGTGTGTGTGTGTGTGTGTGTGTGTGGGTTTTGGGGGGCAGATTGCTACTAATGGTTAGCAAAAATATCCCTCTCCGTGAGGAAAGACAGACACACCCGTTTGTGGGGGTAATTAGCCGAGATGACACGCGGTTTAGGAGGAATCTGGGAAGCTCACACTGTCTTGCTGGGACCAGTAATTACCTCATGTTTGGGTGATGTGTGTTACTACCCCCTGATGGTACTGGATCCTAATGTGCGCTAGATCCTAACGCATGCCGGATCTTAATGCAAGCTGGATCTTAACGCAAGCTGGATCCTAACGCAGGCCGGATCCTAATGCAGGCCGGATCCTAATGCAGGCCGGATCTTAACGCAGGCTGGATCCTAACACCACAGTAGATCAGAGAGGAGGCTGCCGCCTGTGGCTTTGCAGAGCTGGCACTGTCTGCTCAGGGCTCCATGGTCAGGCTCTCTCTGCATGAGGAATGATGTCAGATATTCCTGCACACCCTGCGATTCCACAAACACACACATACACACACTCACTCACTCACACACTCCCTCTCACACACTCACACACTGACACACACACGCACACACGCATGCACACACACGGTGCGCAGTAAGAGCAGCTGGCCTGCAGTTCCTCTCTCCCTGAGCAGCAGCCACCTCAGTGCAGAACACTCAGCCGTCACCCGATCCCCTCTGCAGGCCTCTGAGAGCTCTTAAATGACAGCGCGGGTTTATCCACTGTCCCCTGATGTATGCAGGGGAACAGCGAAGCCTGGAGAGGGTGCAGGGCCTGCTCATATAAGGAGAGTTTACTGGCTCGGACCGTGTCCCTCACGGAGCCCTCAGCGACCCACAGCGGCCCGGGCTGGACCCCATCCCGGCAGCGGACTGCCGCCAGGACAGCCTGTCTGCAAACTGCCCCGCTCCGGGAGACAGAACGCACTCCATCCTGGAATGACTGCCCCGCTCCGGGAGACAGAACGCACACCATCACGGAACAACTGGCACACCGCTTCAGGTGGGAGAAAACACAGCAGCTCCAAATCCCACAATCCTCTGTTTCTCTACAAACCACCAACAGAGCATGGCAGCCTGTCCAACACAGGAACACACCAGGCAGGGGGGTGTGGGGGAAGGGGGGGGTTGCCCTGTGGTCTGTTTCACACTCAGCCTAAGGCTGGATTGGTGATGTCTGAGAGCAGATACCTCAGGGTGGATTGGTGATGCCTGGCTAGTTGTGTGTCACTGGCAGCATTGCATTGTGGGAGTCTCCTGGGACCCCGTCACCACACACCAAACACTGAAGTATTTACAGGGAAGATCACTTCTCTGGCGGCTGTTTTCAAAATATGAACAGCATCCAGGGAAGGGAGGAGGCAGCGACATAACCAGGCCTGCCCACAACACTCTCCCAGCAGCACCCAAAAGCAGCACCCAACTACAACACAACACCCCAGGGAAGAGAGAGAGAGGGTGAGAAAGGGAAGGAAAGAGAGAGGAAGAGCAAAAGGGAGCGTTTCATTTCAGAGAGCAATAATAAATCATAAATAAATTGTTTGACAGCTGCTCAACAATGCTGTCACCCGTTTCCTACACCTACACTTACCTCTCACATGCACGCACGCATGCGCGCGCGCACACACACACACACACACACACACAAGCACACAAGCACACCTCTTCACACATTAAAACTGTTTGCCTGTCATTGCCTTGGGGAAATTAAAAATATATTATGGACCTCCAGGGTTTCACACAGACAGAGACAGAAGGTCAAAGGAAGAAGAGAAGGAGAGAGAAATGAGAGAGGGAGAGGGAAAGATGGTGAGAGAGATGAGAGAAAGGATGGGGTGTTTGTTAGATGCTGGGCTTGTGAATTGGGGGTGGGGGGTGTGGCTCATTGCTGCCTGGATCAGCCTGGTATGGATCACAGTCCTTCATCTCCTGAACCCAAACGGGGAGAAGGGTGAACCCCCAGACACACAGACCTCCCTGCTCCAGCTGGCTACAGCTCCGCTTAAAGTCCAGAGGGATCTGAACGTGTGCAAAGCCATGAGACTTACATCTCATTCAATGGCTACTGGAACAAAAACACACACACACACAGGCTCTCACACACACGCAGGCACCCTCTCTCTCACACACACACACACACACACACACACACAGACGCACACACAGACACACACACACACACACAGGTTCTCCCTCTCATACACACACAGACCCAGACACACACACACACGCGCACACACACACACACACACAAAAGGTTCTCTCTTTCACACACACACTCAAACACAAACAGAAACCAACAAACACAGGCTGTCTCACACACCCACACGCTGTCGCTCACACATACACACCTTGCAGTTTTTACGTAATTAACACATAACCTTTTAATAATGTGAAAACGTACTGTCCCAACTACTGGCCCTGTGGGTGAGTGTAAATTCAGACCAAACAGAGCACAGCGATGAAGTGTCCATGACGCCATACACCTGGACCAAGCCGCATGTCACCTGTGAAGACTGGAACTTGTTCATCCATTGATGATAAAAGGCCTTCTGATTGGCCCATCTCACTAATGGACACCCAGCCAATCATCATGTATGGAAGCAAATGAAACATCTAACAGACGTTACTGCCCCATATCAGCTCTGACCACACAATCGGCCTGCAGTCAGACAGTGTGTGTGTGTGTGTGTGTGTGTGTGTGTGTGTGTGTGTGTGTGTGTGTGTGTGTGTGTGTGTGTCTGTGTGTGTGCGTGTGTGCGTGTGTGTGTGTGTGTGTGTGTGTGTGTGTGTGTGTGGAGTGTGTGTGGAGTGTGTGTGCGTGTGTGTGCGTGTGTGTGTGCGTGTGTGTGCGTGCGTGCGCGGGTGTGTGGGTGTGCGTGTGCGTGTGTGCGTGTGTCTGTGTGTGTGTGCGTGCGTGTGTGCGTGTGTGCGCGCGTGTGTGTGTGTGTGTGTGTGTGTGTGTGTGTGTGTGTGTGGAGTGTGTGTGGAGTGTGTGTGCGTGTGTGTGTGTGTGTGTGTGTGTGCGTGCGTGCGCGGGTGTGTGGGTGTGCGTGTGCGTGTGCGTGCGCAGGTGTGCGTGTGCGTGCGCGGGTGTGCGTGTGCGTGCGCGGGTGTGCGTGTGCGTGTGTGCGTGCGCGTGTGTACACACATTTGAAGAGGAAATCAAACTATTTTTCCTGCCTTCAGCTGTGCTTTACGTTTTTGGTTTTACATACATTGTTTTGAATGTTGCTGTTGCAGATTGTGAGTAAAAATATGTTTTCCCAAGATTTAATGTTTGGCATTAATGTGCCCCCCCTCCCTTCCCGAGACCAGGAGAGACACCAGGACACAGACAGGAGAGGTGACTGCAGGGAGAGTTCTGTCTGAGAGCTTCTCCAAAGGAACAGGAAGCTAGAAACATTTAGCACACAGCCCTGACTGTACATTAGAAACACCACCACTCTTCTTTTTACAATAGAGATAAACTTCTCTACCTCCACTCTCTCTCTCACTCACTCTCTCACACTCTCTCAGTCCTCCATCGGACCTGCAGTCTCTGGCTGTCTGTCTGTCCCCCTCTCTCTCTTTCTCTCTCTCTCTCTCTCCCTCCCTCACCTCTCCCTGTTCCTCTCCCCCTTTCCCCCACTCTCTCCCTCTCTCTCCGTCAGACCAGCCTCTTTTTCAGTCTTTTTTCCTCCCTCAGGGCTCTGGAGGGAGGGGTTGTTTTTCTGTCTCAGGGAGTAAGGGGGGAGGGGGCACCTCCGGTTTGCCCCCTGCGGGGTAGACCTGAGGGGCCTCACAGTCCTCAGGGGCAGACGGGGGGGGGGGGGGCTCCTCTCTCCACCCCCACCCCCTCACTCCTTCCAAACTCAACACACATTTTCCAGAGAAGAAGAAAAAATGTTTGAATTTAATAGCAGGAAAATCCTGCCGCTGTCCTTATGGACATCTCCAAGGGACCAGGCAGGGAAGGAGGGTTTATTTTTTTTAATAAGAAATGACGAGCAGCCCCCTGAGTCTCAACTACACAGCACAGCAAACACGAGAGAGAGGGGGGGAGAGAGAGGGGAGGGAGGAGGGGAAGGAGGGAGAGAGAGAGAAGTAGAGAGAAGAGGAGGAGAGGGGATTTAAAGGAGGAGGTGGTGGTGAAAAGGAGCGAAAGGAAGAAAAGAAGGAGAGGAGAGATGGAGGGTGGAGAGAGTGCCCTGGGACTCCCCTTCCTGCTTCATCTCTCAGACACAGCACTTTCCAGCCCCCCAGGGCCTCAGTCAGCGCCCACGCAGAACCGCACCCCCGGGGCCGGGCCGGGCGGGGCTGAGGGTGGTGTCATCCCCACACGTCATCCCCCCCCCCCGGGGGCTCCGGTTTCCGACTCTGAGAAAACAGGCAGAACTGAGAGCTGCCAGCACACACAACGCTGACACCAGACAGCACTGTGTCACAACGACCAACCCTGCACCTCATAGCAAATACACACACACGCACACGCACACGCACACACACACACACACACGCACACACACACGCACGCACGCACGCACGCACGCACGCGCACACGCACGCACGCACACACACACTCACGCGTGCGCACACACACACGCGCACACACACTCACACACTCACGCGTGCGCACACACACACACACACACACACACACACGCACACGCACACGCACGCACACTCACGCACTCACGCACTCACGCACGCACACGCGTACAGTCAT
>CM032885.1:38035758-38038258 GCA_019176425.1 Megalops atlanticus
ATCCAAACTGCAGGACGAATGTAAACAGCTCTATAAAGCACCCGAAAGTAACACCCTGTTTTCACCGAACGGCAGGAAGAAAGGGCCATTGTTGAGCTGCAGTCGCTGCCGCTCCATGTGGGCGGGGGCTCGGGGGGGTCGTGGGGATGACACCCCAGTGACGGCCAGACCCTACAGATGTGCAGCACGGGATGGGATACAGATGTTCCCCAAAGCAGCACCCCCCTCCCAAAATCTCAGCCTCGGGAGGTAAAGACCTCACACCACGAGCACCCTGTCAGCCAAGCACAGCAAAGCGAGGCACGAAAAACCAAGAAAATAAGGAGAACAGTCATTAGCGAGAGAGGCAGATAAAAACATTTTAATAAAAAGCGTTTTCATTATTTTTCTGCTGGGAATTGCTTGTTTTCATTAGCAAATTTATATATTTATTTATTTACACATTTATTCCCCCTCCCACCCAGGGTTTACAAATGGCTGCTAATGTGAGCTCAAACCGAGGGAGAGGCAGCTGAGTCTGACCCCCCCGGCACACGGCTGCAGTGGGGGAGCAGAGGTCTCTCAGCCTGTGGTTAGCTTCTCCCGCTTTCACTGACAAACGGCTGGCAGTGCTGCTCTCTCTCTTATTTATTCAGCAATCACCAAATCTAACGACAAAATACTGTGTGTGTGTGTTTGTGTGTGTGTGTGTGTGTGTGTGTGTGTGTGTGTGTATGTGTGTTTGTGTGTGTGTGTGTGTGTGTGTGCGTGTGTGCGTGTGTGTGTGTGTGTGTGCGTGCGCGGGGGGAGCTCTTGCATAAATTCATTCCACAAAACAAAGTATGAAGCATTTTGCAGTTGGACTGACTCTGAGCTGCCACATCAAGGACCAGCGCTGACCTCACTGACCCCACAAGCCCCGCCCCAGAGAGGCGGAGTCATGCAAATACAGGTCCTTTTTGCAGCATCAGTGGCATTGGTCGGAGCACTGTGACCTCAGAAGCACACAGGCACTCACAGACACCTCCCAAACTCACAGAGGTCCTCACACACTCCCCAAACTCACAGAAACTAATGTACTTCACACTCGCAAACTTACAGGAATCTAAGAAACTGGCCAGAAAAAGACAAATGGCTGACACTATTAAAACTTTATGTAGTTATACTTAAATGAACACTCCATGTGGTGTGAAACTGGTGTACTAATGACCTGGAAACTGGAAATGGCTGTTATCAAAGTCTCTCTCCTGTTTACCTGTCTTTGTCTTCTGGCCCTCTGAGTCCTTCCCTTTCCCATCATGCTCTGCTCCTGTCCTGCCCTCCCCCTGGCCCTTTCTGCCCTCCATCCAACACAGTCCCCTCCCCCCTAAACCTCTTCATTCTGTCCCTGACATTGTGGCCATCTCCTCCACACTGCACACAGCAAGTGTTTGTATAATCGAATGAGAAACTGCCTGTCATTCTAGAGCCAAAATGGCATCCCTTTCTCCATATAGGCATGTGGTTAAAGCCCTGAGTTCCCAGTCCTGCTCAACTCCCTCCTCTGGGTTCGATTCTGTCTGTGTCCTGTAGGAAGGCGGAGGGTTAACGCCGTCTGCAGTGTAGAATGAGCAGGGTGTTTAGCAGGCTGGCAGGTTGAGCCCCTCCCTCTCTAAACTCTTATTTAAGAATAAAACGCTGGCCCCCAGGGCACGTGTGCATCCTTGACACAGTTTATTTCTGTATCATGGAAATTTCTGCAGTGTTAATTGCGTCTCTGTCAGTAAAGAGCGCGAGGCGTTATTTGCATTTCAGCGGCTGCTAAGCTGCGTTAATCTGGAAAATTATTGTGCGCCGACTTCAGGAGCGTTGCCGTCGGCGACGCAGGCAGTGCAGGGCGCAGCAAACAGCCCAGGCGGAGATCAAACGCACTCTGCCGCCACGGCCGCTCACGCAAACGCGCACTAACCATCAGGGATCACAGAACACACACTTCTTTCTAATTGTGACTTTTTAAAAAAGGCTTAATTTATTACAGCTGCTGGCATTTCACAGGAAGCAAACACAATTGCCAGAGACTGTGGCCTGCCACGCCTCCCTGCCTACACACACACACACACACACACACACACACACACACACACACACACACACACACACACACACCCATACACACACACACACACACACACACACACACACACACACAGCTATGCCATCGTAACTGATGGATGAGCTTTTTATCTCCTTGTGCAGTGTGAGAAAAAATCTCTTATGTGTAAAACTGACAGAGGTAAGAGGAAAGATGTGCTTCTGATTTTTCCAATTTCTGAAGCACCTGAAAGGCCAGTTAATGGAAGGTAGAAAAGGCAGAGAACAGAGCTTCCTCCTCACTCGCTCCACGTCTTTCACCCATCAATTAAGCAGACCCACCCTGCGCTCGCCTGTGCAGCGGTGTGGCAGAGCTGCACCTCAGACTGGGGGCCTTCAGTGAGGCGTGTCAGCGGACGCGACGGAGGGTCTGCGTGTTCCGCAGCACGCT
>CM032885.1:38043258-38055758 GCA_019176425.1 Megalops atlanticus
ATCCGAGTGCAGGTGTCGACAATATGTGCGTGTAAAAAATAAAACAAACCGTTATGACCAGACTTCAGATGAAAGCATCTCACAGATGCACGCTCGCTTTGTAAATGTCATTGTTGCAAATCCTTTTTCGTCCTGAAACAGAGAGCGACTTTAATTGTTTCTTCAATAACCCCGCTGTTTGCGCGTTTTATTATTCCGCGCTCAGCGGGGAGCGCTCGCCTTTTGACGGTGAAATTGAATCAAGAGAAAATACAAAACGCGCTTCGCTCCGACTTCAAGGGGCGGCCGTTCTCCGCGCTTTCGAGGCGAAGCTTAACGGAAACCGGCATCATCACGACTGGGGTTAAACACTGACGTGAAAACGGACAGTTTCGCGACCCAAATCAATTCGGCATGGACTGTGACAGCTTACAAACGCGACATTGCGCGCTGCATCACAGCAATATGGCAACACAGAGAACGGCTTGTTAGACGCTGATGTCAAACGGAATGAATCCTCCCGAGGCCTCGGCGAGACAGTGGCAGCGGTACAATAGTGTTGAGGACGGGCTGATTACCCCACTGGCTGATTGTGTCTGCAAAACAAACGATACCGGGACTGTGCTTCCCTGCATGTCACGCCTGAATCAATCCGAGGCATGTTGCGACTCATAGTTTGTGACGCAAATGGATGTGCTGTCCGCTATAAAGTATTTTGTCCTCAAAAATATTAATTGATAATTGAAGACTGGAGTGTGATGCGCTCGCGCGATGCTTATTCTTGCATCAGTCACAGACGACGCTGTGCATCAGAAGCGATGAGATCATTTAACGCGGTTAATGTCAAACCTGATGAAAATCAGGAACGAAAACCTTTAAAAGCAACTAAACCGCGCTGCATAGCCGGATAAAGGTGGCTCAGTCCCGGCAGCGCTCGCGGACAGTGCTCACCACACTCATGAGGAACCGGACAAGAATCCGCCTGGTGCAGATGCAGTGACCGTTTGCTGGATGGAAATGACATAGGTATGATTGTTATGGATATTAAGCATATTAAGGGGATTATAATATGTCATCAGCAGGTGTCACAGACTGGTAGTGTGAGCGACCACCCCATGAAACAGCAGATGCCTTACGTCTGTGCTGTGAGACGGTCAGCAACGCTAAGCTCAGGCCAGCCTTTCTGACGCCACCAAGGTGTCAGGTTCCTGATAAAAGCAGAATACTGGCCCTTTTCTTTATCAGAACCGGCATTCCACAGGTGACACCACCCCCTCACCTGTAATTCTGCTCTCTGCCGAGGCAGTGTGGGGTATGCTGCTCGGTGTGGGGGGGTCAGGGACACCCCCCCCCGAGCATCAGAATGCGTCATCGCCCCCAGAGCCAGCTCAGAATCTTACATTCCTTGAAAACACATTTTGCTTCCAGGCAGGGTTTTTGCGCAGGCCTTTTTAAATGTCTGTATGAGACCGAAGTCAAGCCCACGTCACATATCGAAATTAGGTTTGCTTGTTTGTTTGTTTGTGCACCAATCTCAATTCCCAAATCCACAGCTCCCACAGGTGTTCTGCCTTCACCTCCGAGAGAGAAAAGCATTTTGCTCGTAAAAACGGTTGTCCTATTGATACTGAAAACGTTAGCAATTTATTCCGAGTCTGACGAGACACGCACCGGGCTGATTCAGTGCGCGGTCGGACTCACGCCTGCAGCCAGGAGGCGCCGTTCTGCATTTACCCCACACCGGCGGCCCCACGGGCTCCCGCTACACCACTGACAGGTTTAAAGCCGCCTCTTACGAAAACAACAGCCCCCGACCCAAAAGCATCCCCCTCTCTCACGCCCCCCTCCCGGAATCAGACATGCATCAGGCCTCAATCTCGCAATTACGCTCCCGAGCGCCCGCGGGGTGCGCGGACAGCGCTGCGACCATCATCAACGCGTCGTTTATGAACACATTCAGATTATCCCCCTTCAAACGTCCTCGTCTTCTCTACACACCGAAGTCTGAACCATGTTCAGGTTTAATAAAGAACAGAGGGAATCAGAACTCAGAGCAGGGATATATTTTCATAAAGAAATATTTGAACGCAAACAGTGTTTGTGGCTGTAGAACTCCTTATCCTTAAAAGCACCCAGCACTGCCTCTGGGCTTCAGGAGAATGGCTTTGTCTTCTTTCTGTTCTCCTCCTGTTACTGGGCACAGGGAAATCAATAGGTCAAGCACTACCACTGCAGCAACAGAGCAGCATAGATCTGTGTGCACGCGTGTGTGCGTGGGTGCGTGCATGTGTGTGAGTGAGTAAGAAAGAGACATACAGCAAGGGTATGTGCGCGTGTGTGTGCGTGTCTCAGGAGAATGGCTGTAGACAGCAGCAGGAAGCAGTCAGAAAATCAGGACAGAGGGACAGAGAGACAGATGGAGAGAGAGACAGAGGGAGAGAGAGAGGGGACTGTGGGAGAGAGGGACAGGGGGAGAGAGAGAGACAGACAGATGGACAAGAGGGACAGAGAGATGGAAGGACAGAAGGACACAGAGACACAGGGACAGAGGGATTGCAGGTCTCTCTTGTGGTTGCAGGCTGTGCTGGTGTCTGTGGAGCGACCGGGCTGTGTGGGTCTCTGAGCTTCAGCCCTGTAACCTGCTGGACTCTCCCAGCCGTGCATTAAACATAAAGAGAGGGGGCAATTAGCGCACCGCTCCAGACTGCTGCATATATTTATGGGGCAGGAGCCCCTCCTCCCTCACTGGGAGGCTCCCCATCCCGAGCTCAGGTCCTGACCCGACCCCCGGCCTGTCCCCACTGAAGGACTCCACCACTCCCATTGGCCAGTCTGATACTCATACATACACACACCCTCTCTGATCTGCTGACACACACACACACACCCTGTCTCCCCCTCTCTCTCATACACACACACCCTCTCTGATTCACTGACGCACAAACACTCACCACTGCACACTAACACTTACATACATTACAGCACATTACAGCAACATTAAACTGTGACCTTTGTTTACCTGCATAAGTTGTTACACAAGCCCCTTTCAGACATGCACTGCAACCCTGAACTTATCTCGACATTACCCGGAGGAGCTGTATGTGAGAACACAAATGTCCAAATCATTTGGACTGGACATTAAACGGACTTTACCCTGCCAGCTCCCGAGTACAAAGTCCGTGTAATGTCCAGCTGAGTCCATGTGTGAATAGAGCAGGTCATTGTCCAGAGAATTCACAGCGAGCGAGTGGGCGCGTTGATGATGTTTCTATCATATGACTGGCGCGAAACCAGAAGAATACAAACATCATTTACACGATTTACATGAAGATGCCACTGAAAATGTCTAACTGGAGAGACGAGATTCGGGAACTTCTGTTGGTAAGGGCCGACGCCGAAATTGTCAGACAAATTCAAGGAACGGCAAGAGACTCGGTTGTTTATGACCAAATTACGAACCGATGTGCTGTAAACAAAACACTGCGATTTCCGCAGTGTACTTTTTGCGTCATGTCCTGCCTCCTGCACGCTCTACCCAGGCGCCACCCTTCGCCTCAACCAAACGGAGCATTTCCAGTAGGTGAGAATGCGTCTGAAATGGACAATCTCCTGTTGTGCGCTACATGTGTGAAAGGGCAACTCTGGACAATGTCCGGACCTGATTCTCTGACCATTGTCCGGAGTTCACAAGAAAATGGCTACAGTAATGAATTACTCCTATGCAAAAAGAGCTCTGGTTAAAGACCAGCCCCTCAACCTGTCCAATTCATGCAATAAAATTTTCAAAAATGATATGTGGCACACTTGAAACATTTTTGAAGTAAGAAAGTAAAGCTATATTTAAGTAGAGGGAGAAGTTGGTTCCCCTGGAATGTTCTGATCCGAGCTGTGAGCTCCAGTCTGGGATTCAGCGGCTTTGAATGAATCATTCTGCATTGTTCCAGCTCTCTTTAATCTGCCCGGCGCTGCAGTGCAATCAGTTTCAGAGGAAGGCGGCCGTGAGCCGGAGCCCCCAGGGAGGGGGGGGGCGGGGGGTGCGAGAGGGCTATGGCAGGACTGTCCAGGGGGTAGGGAGGGGGTAGGGACCCGGATAACAAAAACAGAATTAATATCAGAATCCACCACAGCGTCCCCTTCTCTTTAGAAGTGAAACGCGGCGTCGAGCGGGCTCGGAGCGGCCGCACGGCGCTGCTCGGTTCTGGCCCAGTAAGTCCAGAGCGCTGATAAAGACAGCTGCTAAGCCGCTACAATGGCACGGCACACGCAGCTCAGACATTAAGACAGATCCTTCCGCACACGCGGGCGGGTGGCTGCTGATAAGGAGCTGCCACTGGCAGCAACACTGCCCACCAGGGACGCGCACGCGACCTCCACAACAGCAGGGGCCGCTGCAGAGCCCCAGAAACGAGGCCAGTCACCTGGCCTGTCTGCCTCCACCGTCCACCGTCCACCCGAGCGCAGGGCACAACCACGACCACGCAACATCTCACTGTTAGTAAGTGTGTGACAGCGTGTGTGCGTGTGTGTTTGTGTTCATTTGTATGTGTGAGACACCATCAGGACATGTGTGTGCATGTATGCGCATGCCATCACGAGTGTGTGTTTGTGTGTATACCTGTGTCAGAGTGTGTGTGTGTGTAATGTAGTGTGCGTGTGTGTGTGTGTGTGTGTGTGTGTGTGTTTGTGTGATGCAGGTGAGACAGAGAGATGAGTTCAGCTGAAACAGTAACAATGCTGCCGCTTTTCCTCTTCTGGGTAAAATCAGTCAGTGGTTTCATTGAACTGCTCACGCTGCGAACACAACAGAAAGCTATTTAAACAGGCATCCCCAAACTGATACCGTTCATCTCCCATAACACACACACACACACACACACACACACACACGCGCACACACTCGCGCACACACTCACACATAATGTCACACGCACACACACATTCACTGTCACATAGACTACATTACACATGTCCATGAGCTGAAAATAAATTTGCACATATGCACGTGCACACACACATACACACAACTTCACACTTTCTTGTAGACACATACGATTACATACATGATTAACTGAAAAATGCGTGTGCAGCGCAGGTAAGTGGGGGCCGTTGCTCTGACATGCAGGTTCAGAGGCAGACAGGCCTCTAACACACAGACCTGCTCCCATCTGGTCACGACTGAGTGGCCGGAGAGACAAAGCGGAAAGTGTAGCTGCGAGGGAGTTCAGCAGCCTGTCCCTTCACCGAGGAGCCGATGAAGACGTCTACACCACGCCAGACAGGTCTGCCCAGAAAGAGAAGGCCCGCCTCTCCAGCAGAAACATTAACACCAGTTTCAGAAGGTAAACGGTAAAGAGAAGGATTGGCAGGACCACCCCGTGTCTCAGGATCGATCACAACAGAATTTAATCTGCAGCATACTCCTCTTCACTTTCCCTCCTTCCACAGACACAAAGGTCGTTTACTTTCTCGTCAAGATAACTGGGTGCTCTGGACTCAGGCCGTGATGGCTGTATTCTGTCAGCAGTAGAGGGTGTATGTAGGAGTAACTTCAAATTAATTTCACACACACTAGAAAGGATGGAGTTACCAGGACTTGTGGTGGAAACAGACCACTGTATTGTAAAAGATCAGGTCTGACACCACTCACTGTACAGGAAAAACCTCAGCCCAGATGCACTGAATGGCCTGTTCTCGGTGTTAAAACCTACTGAGGACTGGGCAAGAGCTGAATGAAGATTTCTGCATTTGAAACACAGCAGTGCCGTCTCTGAGGGAAAAGCAAGACGTTACAACTCCACTCAGACAGAAGACCAGAGCTGCAGGCAGACAGGGGAAAGTTTGGGTACAAAGACGTAGAAATGCTCACACACCAGAACATAGGAGCTGCAATTGCCCGAGGCACTGATCCATGGTCAGCTAACCCAGCCCCAATCCTAAACACTACACATCGGGTGAAATGAGGTTGAAACTGATCCAGGGTCAGCACTTGCAGGCTGAACCTATCTACATCCCCAATCGCAGCTCAACAGGCCTGTGGTAATCCACTTACCCTTTTACAACAGTCCATTGAGCAATGAATCCCGGCTCTACACAGCCAAAGCCTCAGTGACAATAAAAACGCCATTTAACGATAAAAGCAGCCAGCAGCAGAGAGAGCGAGAGCAAGAGAGGGAGAGAGAGAGACTGTGTCACAAGCTGCAGAGACAGAGGTCCTGCATTAGGCCAAAATGCCTGCAGATTGGCAGATATATACTGTGTATGGATTGGTTGAAATGGTGGGCAAAGTGAATGCAAGGAACCATTCAGATGATTTGCAAATTCACTGTATCTTTTGCAGAATCCACACACAAAAACAATTTCCCTTACTGCCCCAGACTGAGTGTACACAGAAATTCAACCCACAAAGTGCTGATCCCAGATCAGCTATGCCGTTTTTTTTTTGTAATGACTGGGGTTAGTTTTGGGCTGGAGTAAGATGGTCCCAGATCATCTGGAAGGTGAAAGCTGCCGGACCACAGCACTGAGTTTTAAGATATGACGACTGTGCTGGCCTCGCTCGGAATGAAGTGTGTCAAACAGTAACGATTCTCAGCTGTGACAGCCGGGTCTCTGTGGGCGGGGTCTCTGTGGGCACGGGGGTCTCTGCGGGCACGGGGGGTCTGCGGGCACAGGGGGTCTCTACGTGGAGCAGCGGCCGGAGACTCGTTGACCTCCCCCTCAGTGGTGCAGGTCTGTGAGCATCACCTGGCATGCAGGACAGCGCAAACGCAGCTCCGAGCGCCAAAAACCAAGCCGAGCGCTCCCCAATCCACAGAAGCTTACGAAAGTGTCCTATTGATATTTTCCATTTGCTATTAAACACGCACCGATGCAGCTGTGTTTCGGCTACATTGCCTTCATCAGTGCATCCGGCCGTGTGTAACGCCATATGAAAAATAACCCTAAACTATTGAAGCTGCTGCTAGCTGGGATTGCACGGCTTGGTTTTCCTGCATGTGATAACGATGACATTTTTTCCGCTTTTTAACTCCACACTTTAAAAGCAGAGAGGGCCGAGCAGAACAGGACTGATTCTGATTCTCAAACCTTTCCAAAAAATTCCTCATACAAAACAAACAAAGCAAACAAAAAACCATGCACCTGCTCACTGGAAAACAGGTCAAAACAACAGAAAAAAGTCAAGGCAACGACACGAAGCTCTCCAGGCCGCGCCGGGGAGCTGTGGGCGGGCGGATTTGCGGTGAGAGAGAGCTTGCATGTGGACACACTCACAGTGCCAGTCAGCATCACCTCTGTCCTGTCCTCTTTCGGGCAGAAATTACAATAAAGGGAAATAAAATTGGGTCTCATTTTCCTGCCTCTCTGGCTAATCAGCATAAGGTATATGTGCGGTGAAGGGGTGGGGAGTAGGGTGCAGATGTACCCTTTTCCCGGACATTATGGCAAAAGCATGTATACAAACAACATGCATTGGACATGAGCGTAAAGCCCTGTGAATCATTAACTCATGATAGCCTTTGTGTGGTAAAACTTCCACAAACAGCACACTGTTAGGAGGAGGATTCTCGTTCAACAACGCAGTCTGCTTTCTGCAGGACGCCTGCATTTGTGCGGACAATTTTAGGTGCTTCAGGTGCAGATGGACAGCACCCTTCTCTCTCTGCTCTGTTCCAACGGACGGAAACGGTCGCCTCTCTCGCCACCCCCAGCGGAGGTGGGGTGGGAGGGGGTTGGAGCAGAGGAAGGTGGAGTGGAATGAGGGGTGAAGAGATGGCAGCTGGGATGGAACTGATGTCATTAGCCCCTGCAACTCACTCACCCAGTCCTGCACAGTCCCAACGCTTTCTCTGAAATAATGGCTCAATTCAAACTGACTGTAAACCATCCACACACACACAAATAAGTATGCTCTCTCTCTTTATTGTGCATTCATTCCCTCTTAATGTCCTGCAAATGAAGAGGATTTATTAATGTGTAATTAAGTAATAATCATCGCTACATTATGCATGGAAGACTCGTGGGGACGTTGCAGATATGAAGCAGAAATGCCCCAGCCTAGACCTCTGCACGCACATTAAAAAAGGATTAATTGGCAGAAATAATATTTTGATAAGCACTGATCTCTCTCTCCGTCTCCTCCAAATCCAGTCATTAAAACGGCCGGTGTCGGCGCGTCCTCCAACATCGTTCCTTTAACGAACGCGATGAAGCACATAATTCAACATCAATTCATGGACAGAGGACGGGGGAGAGGAGCGAGCGGGGGTGTAAGTTCAGGCTTGAGTTTGCTTCTGGAATGAAAGTAAAACAAAAACAAATACGCCTGACGCCAGTGCATGGTAACGCAAGTAAGGCGCTTGTGTGTTAAATTTGTGTGAGATACATCAGAATGTAAAAACAGTCAACCCCCGGTGCATTTCACTTCGCCTCTCGCTTACCATTTTAGCACACGTCAGTCTGTTACATGCTGGATAGAACGCTGCATCTCTGTTACACACACCGATTTGCCTCTGCAAATTTGCTTCCGCACTGTACAATTTAAACTCCCGTTTTCCCGAGGTCAGCAGCCATTGCTAACATGGACACTGCATTGACAATATCACTATCCAACAGTACGTTCATTCTGAAAGTTTTTAAAGAAGATACGCGTGTATAAACGGCTCCGTGGAATTATTCCACGCTGTGTACAATCAGCAAATCAGATAATAAAACGAGCAGAAATTATGAACGAAGCTAAAGAAGTGTGTGGATGTGTTTCAGAGTTCTGGTTGCGGTTTGTGTGTGTGATCGTGGTGTGGACGTGAGGCACATTGTGTCGGTCTTCCGTAAAATGAGGCGCTTCACGGAAAGGTCGTGACACCTTGCCCCAGCAAGAGACGGCGCCGCACAAAAGCATGAAGCCTTGCCTGATTTTTGATCACATCTGGTGATGTCTGCATGTGAAAGTCACAAACCAGAAAAAATCGTTTTGCTTATTTTTACTCAATAAACACTGAGGTCGTTAGCAGCCGTTGTGCAACTTTAAAACCTACCAGTGGACGGATATTATTAAAGGCAGCGGTGCCGTCTTTGTGAGATTAAAATTCAACCCAGGCTGAGTGATAATCGCGGGCCTGCCGTTAATTAGAACAAAAAAGGTTATTATTAGGGGTGGGAGGGGGCTCCAAACACGGGGCCACATGGTCGCCCTAATGCCCATCTGCTTTCGATAGAGTCTAACATGCCAAATGACCCTCGCCTGTAACTGCAATGTCTGTCATTATAAAAAGTGATGTTGAAGGACAGAGAAGCGAGAATTGGAGGGGTTGTGTACATCGTCAAATCACGTTCAACGATTTACCCACGGGCGCTCGAACCCTTCGCCAATAGGTGAAAAAGGCCAATCTGTGAAAACGTCAAAAACGTTTGTGAGAGAGAGCTCGGTGCGGCGTACAACAACAAGCCCAACATGACAGGCGCCAAAACCCAGGCACTATGTGCGTGCAGCACTGAAGGTATTTGGACAATGAGAAAAATATAAAAGTTTTTCGTTCTTTTTAATTCTAAAATAATCTAAAATATAACTATGAATATTACAAATAACTTGATATGTATCCGCTGATTAATCCTTCAATAAACCACCTTCAGCCGCCTCATTTTACATTAACAAGGTTCTTTCGTTATCTTTTGTGGTCATTTAAAACAACTTAAGTTATAGATCATGATTTTAAAGTGAATGAGTGAATAAATGGCGCCATGTTTTATGATAATACTCCCGATAAATATTTTCAGTGAATTGCAAATAATAGTGTAACTTTATCGTGTCTATCTGATATTGTGATATTGTTGCATCAAGGTATCTATGTATATTTCTATTTATGTATCCCTATATATATATATATATATATATATATATATATATATATATATATATATACATACACACACACATACACACACATATATAGGGGATTATGTATAAAGTTACAACAACAAAAACACAACACGAGTCAACTACCAAGCGTGTGATATTACTGATAGTCATAATAATGGGAACCACAATAACAAAAGGCAAATCGGGGACAAGCCGTTTCTAATTGGGTAAAGAGCGGCTGGGTTTTATTTTCTCTCTCTCTCTCTCGCTCGCTCTCTCTCCCTCGTCACACCATCATTCAGGCTTTGAAAATCGCTGAAAAAACTACAATACAGAAAGAAGATATTAAATCTTTGAATTTCACACTACCCGCCAAATTTAGCCATGAAATCTCATTGGTCATGCCGCTGCTCGGGAGGATCTTTTTTCCTTCTATCCATTAAAAAAGACTTACCTTTAACGGACCGCGGCTTGGCCTGCTTCCGTCTAGACATCTCCGAGTTAATGTAGGCTTTTTCTCCCTTTTGCGACTGATGGCCCTTTCACAAATTTGCAGTCATACAGATTCTTGAGTTGATTTTTTTTTACTTCTTTGCCTGTTGCAATGCGGCAACTTCAGTCTATGGTAGTACTGTCCAGTGGCACTTGAAACGAGGGGGTACAGCCGACTAAAAGAAAACGGGGGGTTTTATTCCCGGATTTCTCCCTGTACAACTTTTCAGCTGCTCCAGCTCAACCTGTAGAATTCACAGGATAACTTGCCGATTTCCGACACTGTAGCAAGACGGTTCTTTTGTTCCTCTTAAAAACAGTCACTAGCGGTAGCGCGGCTTCACAGATACACAATCCGAGTTGCAAGTAGCGGCGGGTGCCAAAATTACAGCAATACGATAACACCTGATCGTCCCCGGGAAAAGGTGCCAGTGCGTCTCAATCTGATTACCTTAATTAAGCAATTATATAATTCGGTTTGAACGCACTAGCTATCTTCCTCTTCGTTTTTCTTCCCGTGCTTAGCCGTAGCTGTCCCGGGGTTCTCCGTGCAGTTATCGTAACTATATGTATATATTCTGCCCTGATCTTACTTACATCCAGCCGCCTCCCCCGTCCGTTATTTCAGCGAAGGTAGCACTGGCATCGCTATTTCACCCAGCATTTCCACCCTTGGGGACTTTATATTTTATGTTTCCCCGCTTTTTAAATTTTCCTTTAAAGCAGAAATGTTTGCGGTCGCTAGCCTCTCTCTCCCTTTTTCTTTGTCCTGACTCTGGTCTTCCCTCCGCCTCCCAATCCGACTGCTGGCGGGACTGCAGTGCAGACACACATAATAAAGCCAGGCTTGGCTGGAAATGTAGCCGGGTCCCAGCAGGAGGATGTGAGAGTAGGGTCCCGGCGGGGGAGCGCTCTGATCCCGCAGGGAGCTCGGCACAGCCTGGGCTGAGCAGACAGAGAGAGCCAACAGCACCAAACCATGGTCAGCCGTGGAAACTACAGCTTAACTTGGAGCACGGATCGGGGCCAAAACACGGAGCTTCGAGGAACTCTGCAGCGCAAGAAAAAAGACGGACTGGATTCGCTTTCTGTTCCTTTCTCCTCCACCCTTTCCCAGCGCTTTGCTGCGTGTCAGTCGATTGTCGCCTTGCTTTCCCAGAAGGAGGGACGACAGCGAACAGTCACTACTTCGAAAAATTGACCGTTTTAAGATGAGATATAATTGTATGTTCATATGCCTGTTTAGATGCGATGTTTTCGAACGTCTTTCTGTCGTTTCGTTTCTTTTTTTCTGTGAAGAATGAGGTTCTGTCCTGCCCATATTAAAACGATCACATTTCACGCTCGTACACTTCTGCTACTTGGCAACGGATGCATTTCTGAGTCAAACGAGAAATAATGTTTTCTGCACTCGCAGCTGACCAGCGCACATGCGATGGGTATTTCTGCGAGTGACACTCATCAGTTCATAGTATCTCCTACTGCTGTGTTTGCTGCTTTTATTAATATTAAGAGGAAGATATTTATCATGTGGTCAGACCAATAGAACGTGGCAGGTGTTTGAGGGAAACTCGTTGCTGGTACAGAGTGTTCCCCTCACAAAGGTAAACACCATCTATGATCACAGCACAGTGTGTTAAGGTTATGAATTTCTGTGTGTTGTTTTCGTGCAGTTCTTTAATATTTATCATTGTTCAGTCTTTTTTTAAATTCAGACTCTGCATTTTCTCCTAGGTTCCTTTTAATTGTCACGTGCATGAGCGAATACATCCAGGTGGATCTTTACAAACGCTCCTGCACAACTGCAAAGTAGCCGTTACTATGCCGTAAGCTTCCAGTGTTTGGCGAGGTCTGTTACTCTGCTTAACGGCTCGGACAACAACTGAATTTAGGATCAGACGTCGATTGCTAAAACCCCTCATTTCGATACTGTTGTGTACATTTGAACGAATACACCCCCAAATATGGCCCGGTATACTCGCACACTTTGCGTATCTATTCATGTTTCGTTTAACGCCAAACAACTAATGCGAAGAGGAAATGTTTCTTTCAGAGGCAACTACATTTAGTAAAATGTGCCCTCTTTGTTCTCCGTGCCTCTGTGCCGCTTTCTCCGGCCAAGCCGCCCAGGCGTTGTCATGGATAAGTTGGTGGGCTCCCTGTGTTGAAGGGATCA
>CM032885.1:38060758-38083258 GCA_019176425.1 Megalops atlanticus
TTTTACAGAGCTCCCAGAAGGCCCTGCTCTATAATCTGTGCTCAGACTCTAACACAGTTTACAAGCACAAGATTGGTGTATAATACATTTTCAAGATGAGAGATGATATTTCCTTGTTTACATTCTAAAAGCACAATATTAGAGATGCATGGATTACAATTCAAAAGCAATTGACTTTATTTGTGGAAATTGTTACATTTTCATTTATATTTTTCCTTGAAATACTACTTTGAAACTTTGTTACTTTGTTAACCCCTCATTATTTTTATGAAAATTTTCATTTACATCTTTTTCAATAGGAAGGATTACTGCTGCAATTCTGCTGATATGAATAAAAAATAACCATCTTAATATAATCAGAAGAAAAGATACATACATTTTTCACATTAGCAATGTGAAATTAAGAGACCCATTAAGCTAAACATTTTTGAAATATGTTATTACAAAGCCACAACAGCTCTTGATGTAGACGTTAGGTAGGAGGAATATTACCAAAGGTCTATATCGCCATCTTGTGGCTAAGATCTACACTGACATCCAAAAATCAGTCGATTGCCTGATTTTAATATTTTTTCTCTGATCAGAGAGAACTACCGATATTACAGTGTGTTACTAAGTCCAGATGAAAGTTGGCTGATTTTATTGCGAATATGTTTTCAAAAATACACACACACACACACACGCGCGCGCTACCAAGGAAGCTTGCACATTATCTCTGGGGAAGGCAGTTATAGCAGAGACGCTTCTTTGTATACCTCATTTCTGTATCTGTGCTGCTGTTCGTGGCGCTTTATTATATGCAGGTAGGTGCTTTGATTTGTAAGTCCCTCTGGATAAGCACGTCTGCCAAATGGGTAAATGCAGACGTGTGTACACAGCCGTGGCGGCGGGGTGGCTGGAACCCTGGGGAGGCCAGGAGGGGGCGCTGGCGGGGGAGGAACCGCCGGCCTGTATGGAACCAACGCAATCTGAGAATTTGATAAGCACTGAAAGCGTTTACCGTCTGAGTGCAGCGCAGCTGCGACCAATGCAAACGAATCATGCATAAAAAGAGTGAACACTGACTAACCGTCGCGACCATCCGAAAACCAATGCAACGTTCTGGAATGATTCCCGTAACATCCACATAACGGCGGATAATGGAGAGCTGGGTGTGACAGGCGATGTCAACAATTTCATTGCCATGCAAAAAGCGTCTTTCAGCCCCGTATCAAAACGAAGGCAATTAGATCGTTATTGGTTATTTCTGACATACGAGAAAACACGTCTGATTCAAAATGCCCAGCAGAACTTCATCATCCCCAGCAATTTCTGCAAATAACTCCTGGTAGATGCCCTAATTGTCAGAATCATTGCCCTCATCGTACCCTCTAAAAGCCAGTTCCTGTTATCTCAGCGAGGAAGATGCACCAAGCAATCGTTTCAGAGCCATCCACTTTATCCCAGCGTTTGGTGATGCGAGGGCCTTTGCCTACTGCCTGCTCACCCGTATCCTGCCCAGCAGACTTAATAAAGCGCTTCCATTGGCATACTTTTCCATTTTTCATGCTTTTTGCAAGTTCTGTCAAAGTGACAGAGATCATCAGATTCCGTTCCTGACGGTGTCAGCAGACTGGGCCAGGCCATGCTGCCAGGAAGCCGCTCTACCTTTTCACACCAGAAGAACTGAAAAGACAGATTTCTACATCCTGAATTTTGAAACAAATAAAAGCAGGTTTTGGTCTTCTTTATGAATTAATGTTATTTTTATTGGTAATTGAGAAATTCTAGCAAGTGATATAAAATCTGATCGCTGATGCACATTCTCCATCAACTGCCATGTACGCAATTTACCAACTATCACTGGTCTGCTAGCCAAAATAGGTCGGTAGCTTGAACGTTAGCCAGCAAATTACAACTGTAATGGTAAATAGTAAAAAAGAAAAATCAAACCCTGACCAGCTAGCTGGAAGTAAGCAAAGCCAGCCGGTAGCTAGCTAAATGTAGACAATGGAGACTGACAAATTCCATATCTTACTGAACAATTGCTGCTGCTATTATTATTATTATTATTATTATTATTATTATTATTATTATTATTATTATTATTATTATTATTATTATTACTCCATCAGGGCATTATTACTCCATACCAGGGCATTGCTGCAATTTGAGACTGACAAATTTTGCACTTTATTTCACTGAATAAATGCTGCTTCTCATTGAACAGTTTTGCTGCTACGAATAATGTCACATTATGTTCTTCATTTTACTATCTTTGCTTTTACTGTCTTATTGTTTATCTGCCTGCTAAGCACTGTGGGTTTCAGAATAATAACATTTTCATGTTATGAAAAATGATGCACAAATAAAAACTATTATTATTGCTTTAAGTGCTTATCTCCGCGTTCTCGTCACATTCTGGTTTACAGTGGAGACTCGGGGCGAGTCTGCGCCTTGGTTCCGGGCTCTGCCGGGTGAAATGGATCCTACAGGCAAGCGATCCAGAATAAATATCAGCACCGTATTAACAGCGATCATATAAACACAGCCATCGCTGTACAGCTAACTTGCAATCTGAGCCAGCAGTTACGTGGCTCGCTAAACTAGCTAGCGCGATTGTTATAAAGTTACAGCTATTAGCGAGTCTGACTGAGCCAGCTGTCTGTCGATCACTGATTTAGTTTTGCTAAGACCCCAGAAAAATACTTAAAAAGCGATTTCAATTCAGACAAAATTACTTTAATTTAAATTACACACAGCAGAAGTACAATACAAAATTGCATCTGTTGTACAGAAAACAGAAGAAAAGAGGATGTGTGGCTGGCTATGCGCGTACAGACGCTCCAAAGGGAAGGACGTGTTTCAGTACTCCCTAAAGCGCTTTGTTCAATGTGAAACCCGGATATATTGTAATTTTTTGTTTTTTATTCTAATGTTGCAAAGATTTAAATCATCACATGTATATCAATGACACATCCTCTCTAGGTTTCTATTGTAACTTTTACGGGTTAATGACTACAAATAGATACATGCACATACAAAATTTGAACTTCTAAACAGATCCACCTTTCAATGAATCCCAGGATTGTCTGCACAGGACTGTCTATACCCACTTTCAGACAGGTGACCGCACACACCTTCACCTAGAAGAACTGCCTGTTGTGCATCAGCAATATGGCAAGTCTAGGGGTGATACAGTGAGTACAAAACAGAGGAAGCAGCACTGTAGTTTTGAATGGGGTTTCAAGGATATGTTGTCCCTGGTGCTCAATGATCATCATATCTATTTGAAATATTGATTAGTAAAACTTGATTAGTAAAATGCAAACCTGACATTATGGAAAAGGAAAAACCTGAAGCAGGGTAGTGCTGTCTTGCACATGTGCAGTCTGTGCTAGCATTAGCTAGCTGTACCACACTTTTTCTGCCACTGTGTTCAATGCAGGGGTCTGGCCTGCAGGCCTTATCAAACACCCCCACTGCCTTCAAAACGGCGTCCAGAGGGGAATGTCTCTTTCCGCCAATCATTCGGTTTGCAGGCACATTTCTGCTTTGATTTCTCCATTTATACTCCGCCTTCTCCAGCGACTCTTCTTTCTCTCTTAGCAGTATTTGAATGTGGCAGAGGTTGTTCTAGCCACTGGTCTAGGGTCATTTCTCCCTACGCAAGTGTTGGTCTTAACCAGTGAAAGTGAACATCCAAAGGTTTCCCTGGGTCAGTGCTTACGGGCGAGTTCCACCTAAGCCTGAGCCGGTGTGGTGTCACCTTCAGTCTCTAAAACATAGGGACGGACCCACAGTAGGGTGTGCACATGCGTTAGGCATCCTTTGCTTCTAATGATTCATTTAAACTGTTGTAACTTGTACGGGCCCGGGAGATGTTTGGGAGATGGGTGTGAAAATCGGGACTCTCCTGGGGGAATAGTTTCTGTAACTGATGAGAGTTACGGTTAAAAGCAAATTAAAACCTTTCATTTTCCAGGGTGACAGAGTGGCTTGGCAGGTTTGCTCTATGACCCTTACACACATCACCATAGCCTCCTGTGTGGAGAGCCAATGGGGTCGTGCTGAAGCTTCCTGTTTCGTGGTTTGTGGATAGACTTTCTTGTGATGCACGGAGAGCACACTGCATTAGCCTGCTCCAGTCCCAGCGGTCCTGTAAGGCTGTGGGTCTGGTCCAGCGCCACCCACTGGTAAACACGCTCCAATACAACACAACACTTCAGCCATCAATTTACTGTAATCTTCTCAAGGAAGAAACGGGCTGGATATTGATCTCCGTGGAATGAGAGAGGGAAAGAGAGAGCGATCCACAGGAAAAAGGTCTAACACAGCAGACGGTTCATCTGCTCTGGTATTTATTCAGAAGCAGATGGACGGCGGCTGAATAGGGTGAAAATTAAGTTGAAGATGAAATGTATGTGGTGAAATGGAAAAAAATGCTGAATTCTGAATTTCTGCAACGCTGCTGCAGCAGAAACTTCTGACTTCTTCTCTGAACAGCTAAACCGTGATAGAGACCCCTAATTCCCTGTATTGCCTGTTAGCCTCTGCTATGTCCTCTGGCCTCTTACTGAGAAACACTGATCTCTTCCTATCATCTTCAAATACTAAAGCCACTCCTGAGAAAGAGTTTGGTTCAACACAGATGATAGGTTAGCTTTATCTGGTTGCTAGGCAATCAAACATTAAGCAAAAAAAAAAAAAAAAAAAATATATATATATATATATATATATATATATATATATATATATATATATATATATATATATATATGTATATATATATATATGTATATATATATATGTATGCTTCTGTTGTACTATCTTCTGGCAGCAAGAGATGAAAATTAATTTAATATTGGTGCAAATTCCTTGCTGCCAAGCTTTGATTTTCTGCCACGCCAAATTGATCTGTCATCGTCCTCTTGTTAGAAAATGACTTCTGGGTTTGTGATGGAATTTTTCATCACTGATACGAATACGTCTGAAGACCACTCTGCAGCTGAGTCCCCGCAAAGGACTCGCTTACACCCTGAACCGGACTGTTCTCATGCTAATGTTGCGCTCGGGATCCAGCAGATTGTGATCCAAAAGAAGCAGGAGGCCCCCCAAGCTGTTTTAGATTGGGGCTGAAATACAAAAAAGAGACATTTTTGAGACATTTAACAGAATACATATTTGTACATTAGTTATATTCTGTCCTGACTGAAGCATTAAGATCATTTACCCCAGACTGTAGAGGCAGTTTTTAAAACACAGACTTTGAAGTTTTTGCCCTAATTCTTATCATTAAAATTTCAACAATTTGCCACAAAAAACAACAACTTTATCTTAAATTCAAGCACATTTATTCCAGCGCTTATATCTGTCTGAAATGATCTGCGATCAGGCTAAAGACACAGGAGTGGACAACAGATACTTTGTGATGCAATAGATCACCATATTGTCCCCTAAACTAACCAGTATTCCCATGGGAACACTTGTTCTGGTTTTCTTCCGCAGTCCTCCGATACCCACAACACCACAACGTGTACAGGGAGCGCACAGAAGCAAGACGGCCAGCCAAGGAAACTCCTCTACTGTTCCAGCTCTAGAGGGCGGCATTGCCCCACAGACGCATCTGATCTCTCCTTTGCTCAGTCTGAGGCTGAGCTGCTGACAGCAGACAGAAGGGCCAGTGATCCTTCATGGCAGCGGGTTTTCAGCCGGTCCTCTGGCCCTGATAACACCTTCCTGCGCAGAGTCGAAGGTGGCTTGGATCCTGTTTCCCATAAAGGGATTGAGTGGCACACAGTCAGACTCCTCTCCCAGAATAAAATAGCCTTAAACTGCATGTACTCAATAGCACAGCTCCGCTGTTTTAGCAGCTTTCTGTACTCCAGGCAAACACTCCCTCCCTGAACACCCACCTCCTCATCACCATGTCCACCCACAGACACAGTGCACTGCCCTGATAAGCAAGAAAGGCCAGCACAAAGCCACTCCCCCAAAAAACACTCCCCCAAAAACCACTCCCCAAAATTCATTCCCCCAAAAACCACTCCAGCACAAAGCCACTCCCCCAAAAACCACTCCCTCAAAAACACTTCCCCATAAAATGAGCCTTGCGTCTGGTATAACATGAGATTTCAGCCATAGAATGTTTATCACAAAGTACTTCCATTGAGTGTTTACCCATCCACAGACTGCTAGTAACAGCTGCCATCCTTTCCAAAATGCTGGCTCTGGGCTCTGGGAGAGAGGCCTCCCCCTATCTGCAGTTAATCCTCCAGCCCTTCTCTTCACACCAGTGAGATTAATCACCCGACCCCTCAGAGACTCCTCCCCCTGCGGTTCTCGTGCCGCCGGCTCTGTGGGGTGGTGTGGCCCAGGCATGCCATCTCTCTGCCTCTCTGTCCTCCTCCCTGCTGGAGTGAGCTTCCCCTGTCTTCCCACAGCGGTCAGGGCAGAGGAGTCACCAGGACAGCAGAGTCAGAGTCACCAGGACAGCGGAGTCAGAGTCACCAGGACAGCGGAGTCACCAGGACAGCAGTCTCACCAGAACAGCAGAGTCAGAGTTATCAGGACAGCAGAGTCAGAGTGACCAGGACAGCGGAGTCAGAGTCACCAGGACAGCAGAGTCACCAGGACAGCAGAGTCAGAGTCACCAGGACAGCGGAGTCAGAGTCACCAGGACAGCAGAGTCACCAGAACAGCAGAGTCAGAGTCACCAGGACAGCAGAGTCACCAGGACAGCAGAGTCAGAGTCACCAGGACAGCGGAATCACTGGCCATCTTCCAATTTACATTTACATTCATTTGGCGGATGCTTTTATCCAAAGCGACTTATAAGTGAGGCAGAGTGCAACACAAGCAAAAAACCATAAGGAGTCAACAATATTAGAAGCACTGCATGACCAGGTTTCAACTCTACCAGCTACCTACAAGCCAGCTGGTAAAGTTAAAAGTGCATGAAACCATAAAGTATTTTTTATGGAAAACAAAGTTGACAATATAAGAAATTGCCTTAGGTGGTAGTGTTTCAGGTGTTCAGGTGAGTGTGGAAGAGCTGCGTCTTCAGATTTTTCTTAAAGATAGTGAGGCATTCAGCAGAATGGACAAAGCATGGAAGTTCATTCCACCACTGGGAGACAACAGTGGAGAAGGTTCTGGAAAGTGATTTTGTGCCACGATTTGATGGGACTACCAGACGCCATACCAATTTTTGGTAGCAAAGCATAGTGGTTGTAGTAACGCAGACAAAAGACCCACCTCTTCAGATTTCAGATCTTACATCCACACCTTATTCAAACCCTTCTGTCTTTGTGTTGCTTTTTCTATACTGTAGCTTTACTGCATGGTTTATTTATTGTTGGGTTTTTATTTTAGCCCTTCTGGGGCCTGTTTCACAAAGAAGGATTACTGAGGTAGCTGGCTAACTTTAGCAAGATGTTCCCAACAGTCAGGCTTAACCCGTTTCAGAAAGCAAGCTCAAACTGTAGCCGACTAAGTTACCATAGCAACATATCACTTAGCCCAGACCTGCCCCCGAGCAGGCTAAATTGCACTGTGAAAACAGGCGTGTCTGACCAATCAACTTCCACGATGCGCTTTCCCTCTCTGGTGTCCCGATTTGTGAGGCACTGATACTGGTGTGCAAACTGTAGGAGGGGCTTTGAGAAAAAGCAGGTTTTTCACAGATCGACACGATCCACCACATCTCTCAGGTGATTACCTTCAGGAGCAATACCACCTCACCTGAGGGGTAAAATGTGCCAGAGTCACTGTGACTTTGTGTCACAGTCAGAGGCACTGACTCTTTTCTGCAAGTGCCAGCTCATTCTCTTCAGCTGGGGATGCTGAGAGTGTCAGCAAAGCAACACTGTGCCGTGCTGTACAGAAAGTACACCTGGCACTGAAGGCAGTGCCTAAAATTCCCTACACGTGCAAATCCACATTTCATCAGAGAAGGTTTTGCATCACCACATGACACCCTTACATTCTGTTCTGCATTACTGTGTTCCTTCTCTCGATGAACAGTGTGTAATGAACAGCAGCAGTACTGGAACAGCACCAGGGAAAGTTTGTGCTGAAATGAGCCCTGCTTCTCCCAGAGGCACAGTGTTTCCGTCCCTGCACACGCTGTGGGAGAGTGTGAAGGCAGGTTCAGGCTGTCTCTGACACAGAGGCGCAGTCAGGACCAGGGGAGCAGTCCGGACAGGGCACAGTAATGCAGAAAAGGAGGAACACATTATAATGACTGCACACAGAAGAGAGACCTGACCTAAACTCAATTACATTATCCTCATAAAGGTCAAAGACAGAAATCATTATAACACCTTATGGTATTTGGTAAAAAATGAAGGTCTGAATCATTTAGTAGCAGAATGAAGCAGATGCCAGAGATACTGAAGACACTGAGGGTTTATGTAAGTGCTGAACAGAGGGCATCTTCATTATGTATTTAACCAGGAAGCATCTCGAGGCACAGAAGAGAGAGACAGAGAGTCAGCAAGAAAGTGCATTACATTGCAACGTGACATAAACCAATCACAATCCAAACAACACTAAAATATAGAACACAAATAAATTATTCCTCAGTGTCCATCTTCTAAACAATTAAGGGTGTCAAAAATAATTATGTCTATTAACATCTTAAATTCAGATAATGAAATCATTTCATCTAATGTTCTTTTGCAGAGTGTTCCGTGAGGTTCATTATGAAGTGAAAGACAGCCTCCCCATCTCTGCTCTGACCCTGGGAACAGTAAAACATGCCTGTGAACACAGACCACAATTCTCAGATCATCTAGTCATAAAAGGACAAAGAAGATATGTAGGGTGTAACCCAGTAATCACTTTGCATACAGAAATATACCAAAGTTTTAACACCCTGGTGGAGAGACATCCATTTTACTGTGTTGTACAGCACAGTGATGGGTGAATGCTCTTGACTTTGTTATCAAATCAAATTTAGTTGTTAGAATGCATTTTTACAATTGAGATACAGATAGTATACTGCATTTTCCAGAGGGAACAAAAAACAGGAAAACCAGGAAACCCAGGGCCCATTGAGAAGAAAACATGACAATTATTCCCTAGCCCCTGGAAAGGGTGGTTGAGAGAAAACAGTGAAAATGTTAAGATTGGGATAAGAAATAAGGGATATCAGTTACTCTTAACAGTTCCACTCTACAGCCAGTGAGGTGGCCAGCGGATCACCTGGTGGCCTCAGGCAGGCTGAGTGGGGACTCTCCCTCTGGCGGATCACCTGGTGGCCTCAGGCAGGCTGAGTGGGGACTCTCCCTCTGGCGGATCACCTGGTGGCCTCAGGCAGGCTGAGTGGGGACTCTCCCTCTGACAGGCGACAGCGCAGCAATAGTCCAGGCATCTTACTCTTTGAGGCTGGTAGATCAGTAAGGCAAACCTTGCCAGATTACAGCTATGGTTCCATATAGTAGCTATAATCCTGACAGTACCAGGTTACACTGTGTCCAGGATCTCTAGAGCACGGGGTGACATCCCCATAATCTCATTTAGATTTAAAATGCAGAATGGAGTGCATTTTTGTCTTTGTGCACTACCAGTAATGGCATCTCATAAATCAATGGACACCAATAATAGGGACTTCACTTTTTATGAATTTGTTAATTCTGGTAACTTACAACTTCAGATAATGTTACTGTATTTCATCCTGATTTGCATACCCACTGGATAAGAACTATATGCATAGAAAACAAACATTATCTTACATATAATAATCACCTCAACAATTTAACGCAACAAGCCAATATGTCTTTGACTACTTGTATTGCACTCAATATTGTTTGACTTGGTAGTTTAAAACCCTCCTGAACAATAGAGCATGTTTTAAATCCATAATTCATATTAGGGACAAGTTCACATGGATCTGCTGTCCTGTTTACTGTAGAGAGACAGTTACAGCAGCATTTCATTGCCATCTCTCACATTATTATGCAGGTCTAACACTTTCAGCCTGTCTGCTTATTACAGCGAGGCCTCCTCTCTGGCTCTAACAGTGGCTCCAGTGTTACTCTTTGTATTTATGGCGGATTCACAGTCTTTATAGAGCTCTGTTACACATGCCAGTTCACCTGCACTGAAATATGAGCCTCTGTCACAGGTGACTGATTCCACCAGCCATACCTGGGCCTTTTAATGTCACAAAGGCGCAATTAGCCTGATCGTTCAGGTCTGACTTCAGGTAACTGGACAACTTCAGCCAGAATTTGCTTTTGTAAAACAGAAGTAACGCAATTTCATTTAGTGGGCGAACATAATCTGGCCAACTTTGTGAAACAGGCCGTACATTTGTGTAAGTAATTAATAAAATATTTAAACAGTACTATGAAGATAGGGGCTGCACACTCCAAATCAGTAATATGTAATGAATTCTCTTCAGATATTGACAGCACTTGATATGTTCAATAAAACTGGCAAAAACATAAATGTACCATAATTTGCACAGATCACTTGGTTACGAGTAAGGGAGTCTCACCCAGGCAAAAGTCTTTAGTATGAGGGTGTTATGTGTAAGAGAATGAGATATGTGTGAAGGTTTTGCTTGTATGAGGGTGTTGTGTTCATGAAGGTGTTGTGTGTATGAAAGTATGGTGTGTATGAGGGTGCTGTTTGTATGACAGTGTAGTGAGTGTGAGAGTGTGGTGTGTATGAGGGTGTCGTACAATGAAAGATCCCATTTTAACGCCATTCTCCACCTGCCGTCTGCATCACTGAGCCAGCTTAGGACAGGACTGCTTAAAGACATATTTCACACAAACTCACGGGAGATGTGAAATGCTGAACTGCATTTGTGTAAGTATTTCAAACCTTCAGCCCTAAAGTTTGCGCATTTGACAGCTTCAGTGAATGTTATTTGTAAGGAACTGTCTTTAAGCAGTGTGTTCTCTCCTAAAGGTGTGCATGAATTTTCCCCATTATCCTGTAAGTGCTCAAACCTGAATCTGAAGCACAACAATCTGTAAGCAAAACTGAAATATAAAAACTACAAGTTTTGATTTGAATTCCAAGCAGCCAAAAAATCTAAAGGAAAAAAAAAATAGATAAAAGATAAAACAAACTGTCTGAAAATAAGAGAGATGGTCTTGTGAGTCAGTTCCCAACAGACCGACCTGAATGACTTGCAGCGCTGGCAAAGTTTTACATTTGGCTTAGAACTTGCCAGTAGTGCATGGACCCAGAACACCTGCCGTTAGAATTCATCAAGCTGCTCAGAACACCCCCTCAGAACCAATGGCTGCCCAGAGCTGAGCATCAGAGACAGGCAAAACGTGAAAGCCAAAAGACAACCACTGCGCCTGATTGGCCCTCCAGTCAAACATTGCCAGCTACACGCTTATTGGCCACTCTGACGAAAGCTATGTCTCTGTACCCCAGGGCATTGCCTCATCTCCACACAGGTAATTTGCACAACACATACAGACACACCATACAGAATCTGCGCAGAATTTTTGCACAGCATGATTGGTGATTTGAAAGTGGTTGGGTTGGGTTGGGTGTTTTCCTGTGTTAGCCAGCTGACGGTCATGCTGAATGATGTTAGTCATGCTGTGCAAAGCCAGGAGCAATCTCACACAGCAGCACTGTGGAATATGATTGGAGTGGATGAGGAAAAGTGGTCATTTATAATTCAAATTAAAATGATTTATAGTGAGATCAACTCACTGGATATATTTATGTCAGCATAAGTTATTGATTTTTTGAGCCACGCTACAGGGGAAAGAGTCAGTAATAGATTCTGAAGGAAATTGATTCATTTTAATAAGAAAGTCCAAAGTCCTCATAAGCTGAATTCCTTTACAGTTTTACATGGATTTTTTCTCAATTTTCAGGTGATTTCCATTTTAATACCTGACAACTGAGCTACAGTAACTCAGCTCAATCCTGCAGACACTGACATCCAAAGCACCTGCCAACCGACAACAGCGATATCAACGAGAGACAGAGCTGACCAGCTGGAGGGGTGGACTCCCGAAGCACTTTCATCCTCTTCACTGAGACCCATCCATGCTATTGCTGCAGCTGTTTACCACAAGCGGGCATTCCGGTCTCATTACTGTGTTACTGAAAACACATTTTAATATTTGGGAAAGTAATCTAATAAGCAGGTTTCAGACGAGCCCTTTGGAATGCCCTGTTAAATCCCCTTTCATCTGAGCTTTGCAGCCAGGCGTTTCCACTCTGGCTCTGAAGAAATCCATTCACTTGGTGTGCTTCCCATCTTCTCCGTGACCCCAGCTGTAGGTTATTCTGTAAATGGAGCCTCATATATGCACAGGAGACTATTAAAAACAGAATGGTTTATTCATGCTCTCTGCAGAGGACAGATTTAATGTGATCTCGTGTTCTTCCTGTAGTTGGAGAGAGCGCATTAAGGCCTCTGCTGTTAGCTGCTCAGGGTTTCTGTACCAGCAGTGTGCCAGTGATCAGTGCAGCCCTGCAGACGGCCAGCAGCCCCGGGCCTGAGAGTCACCAGCAGCCCCGGGCCTGAGAGTCATCAGCAACCTCCCAGGCAGCTCCAAACATGCCCCCCCCCCCCGCCCCCCGGGAGAGAGAGAGTGAGCTGAGGAGCCAGGGACCCAAATGAGTAGGCAGCGACAACCACACCCAGAGGCCCAATGGCTTAAGAGACCTGCTCCCAGGCAGCTCCAGTAAGCAATCAGCCACTAGAGGTCTGCACACAAAGAGCGCACAGATTAACAAGCACTAGTACCATCACTGGAAGGCAGGACCGTGACAAGGTGCACTTACAGGTGGTCAGGGTGAGAATGCTGTTTCGTGCAGGCTGGGGTATGGGAGGTGCGGACCAGGTCACTGCAGACCCGCTGAGGAAGCAGCTGGTTGCTGGCTCTCCACTGGGGCGTCTGACCCAAACCTTTCCTCCACATTCTGAGGAACAATAGCGCTGATTCTGAGAACATGTTACACAAACAGCAAAACCATGCTTCATTTTGCAAAACAGCAAGTACAGGCTGAAAATTTTATTGTGTTACCAAAACTTGGCATACCATCAACAAAATCACATAATGGTGTCTAAAAATGAAATACTATCATAAAAATGTCTTCACTAAAGGCAGCAAAAAGAAAAGCCTTCTTTTTCAAAACACTGCATCAAGTGACAAGATTGGACCTGAAATTCATTCAGTCATGATACAAAAAACAGAAGATAAAATATTAAGGCTGTCTGCAGTATGTGGATATTTACTGCCCCATATCTTTCCTTTCCTTTGCATCAGGCTATAGATTCTAATACACGTCTCACTTGTAAGTCGCTTTGGATAAAAGTGTCTACCAAATAAATAAATGTAAATGTAATGTCACACCTAATGTTCCCCCTGGCCAGACACTGCTGGGATAAGGCAGCTTTGTGTGGCGAATTCCTCGCTGGCATCCCTCTGTGGTGATGTCATCACAGGCCACATCCATGGCCTCGGTGAGTGTGACCTGAATGTGAGGGTTACACAAGGTCAGAACCCTTCCGTCGCCATGGCGAACCTAACCCCCCAGCTGCACTGAGGGACGATGAGTGTGGTGTGAGATACACCACTGATACCCGTGCCACGGAACCACTGACCCGCTGCACTATGGTGGGACGTCGCATGGTCCCCTCCATCCCCCCCCCCCCTCAGAGGCCTGAGGACTCGCCCCGCATTGCAGGACAGGGCCGGGTGAGGCCAGGTGACCCCACTCTGGCTTGTGGCTGCATGCACTGTGATCCTCCCACCACACTGTCCCGCGACTCCAGTTAAACTCTCTGAGCAACCTGACCAATTCATCATGCCCACTACGTCTTATTTTCCTCCTTAGCTTGAATCCAGCTTCATATGTGCCACTGGCACTGGCTTCCAGCTCCTTCATCCTCTGAAAAAGATCACAATACCACACTATCATATCCTGAGAAGAAAGTCGGTGCAGTGTCTTTTGGAGTATGTATTGTCCTGCAGTACATAGAGCAGAGCAGACATAGATTGGTTCAACAGTATATATAGTCCAGACCCATAGCATATGATTTACACTTGCATTTCGCAGATGCTCTTATCCAGAGCAACTTACATCGGTTACAGTTTTACATGTTGCCCATTTATACAGCTGGATATTTACTGAGGCAATTCAGGATAAGTACCTTCCCCAAGGATACAGCAGCAGAGCCCCAGCAGGGAATCGAACCAGCAACCTTTTGGTTATGAGTCTTGCTCCTTACCGCTATGCTACACTGCCACCCTTATGATTTCATACAACACAGTGCATAAATGAACATACTGACTCTATTCCTTTCAAATGGTATGTACCTCCTTCATGGTTACCACATTCTTCTTCAAAACCAAGTCAATAGTGGCTAAACTGACAGTGGTCATTTTTTCATTCATTGATGTTTCATATCATTGTCTTTGTGTTTTATGTCTTTCAGGCAAAGGTCATAGTTTTCAAAGACCATATTTATAATAAGTCTCCTGTTCAGCTGTAAATTTTGACCACCAGCATACAGTCTTCTCTGAATCCTATTGCAGACAGTACAAATGCTTTTCATTACAGAGTTACATAATGCAAACTGTATGTACAGCAGCTGATGTATGCAGTGCAGTTGGTGTGTGCAGTGCAGCTGGTGTATTTCTCTGTGACTGCAGCAGAACCTACTGCTGCTCCCTCTTGAACGCTCAGGGGTGCATCTCTGAACTTCAGTCCACAGCTGATGTGCTTTCAGACTGATTACTGAATCAAAAGCCTTGTCTTTCTGCATTTTCACACACAGTAAATGCACAAACACAGCTACAACAGATTTTATTCAAGTGGGGAAAAAGGCTGAGAATATTATGAGACAAAGACTTGCATGAAATTTGTTCTCCCAGGCTGCAACTGTGTTAAATGTTTTGCAAATCGTGTTTTCAGTGTGATGATTGTGTGACGAGTGAAGAGAACAGTGTGAAGAGAAGCAGAAATCATTAAAAGTTCAGTGAATGCATCTGAGGTTGTGATCTATAGATCAGTGCAGCTGCAGTCTCACAACACAGCTGCTAACAATGCATCCGCACAAACGAGAAAAACTAATCAGACTTTCAGGCAACTTCACATTGGCTCAAACTCCACATAGGCTAAAGCATTGGCTGGTAATAAGGTCAAATATTGCTCTTTTTCTCTGAGGGAGACCCTAAGTACTCTCTAAAATGCCGAGTGCTTGTTTGTGCAGATGCTCAAATGGCTTTTTGAAGCGAAACTTTTCAGTGCTCAGTCATTGTGTGTTTTACTGCCTCTGAAGTCTGACAGAGAGAAGAGAAACGGGTTTATTGGTGTTGATGGAGTTAGAGTTTCAGCTGAAAAGGAGAGGGCTGTGAGGCACATTCATCTCAGTGAAGGCGAAAGGCTGCTTGTGAAATGATCAGATTCAGTTTAGCTGAGGGGACCATGTCATGCATTAGAATGGGACTTAAAGGTTTGTGATTTAATTCAGTATCAGAGTGAGGGAGTTTGCTCCAGAGGCAGCTCTGATGAACCTGACCCCAGGGTGGTCACACTATCCCTCTGTCCCCGAGTCCCATTAGATGAAAGAACAGAATCTCCTTTCAAGTAGATGGGAAACAAAAAGTTTCAATTACCTCTGCTGGAGCAGCGGAAACGTGGTGACATTTGTGTGTCTGAAGTGTGGTCTCTGCACGAGACGGAGCTGTGTGACGAGACCAACTCGCAGCCCGGTTCCGCGTCCTCCTCCATTTACACCTGTTCTTTTCATCTGCAGCCAAACAGTTTCCGGGCTGACGGAGGTGCCCGTCCTGTTCTGCGCTGTGTGACGGTGACCGGGGCCTTCCGGCACGGTGGCCTCCACAGCCCTGCTGAAACCTCAGGCCACCGATACGCATCTCATGCGGAACAGCTACTGTACACGTTTATTCCATGACTATTTCACTCCATTTCTGAGCAGTAAATTCCACCCTGGGCACAGAGCACACACCGAAACACTCGCTGGACCGTTTTCTCCAGCACTGCTGTATTTTTCGCGATTTTTCTGCTCGGTCTCAGGGCTCTCCCTCTGCCCTGCTGCGGCTGAGGAAAGACGGGGTTGCCTCTAGGCTCACCGCATATTTACCGATAACATAAACATATAGAATTTATATTAATAACCAGAGCTGTCGTTTAAACAAATAACACAGATAGTGCGTGGTTGTGCCGCTATCCGCTCCGCGCAGGGCTCTCGGCAGTGCCCGTGTGTTTTCAGCATGTGTGCTTTGGGCCGAAGTGACAAACGCAGCACGTCGGGAGTGTTCTGACCAGACACCGTTTCCCGGTTCCGTGGCTCTCCGTTTACTTCTCTCCCTGCATGTTAAAATGGCGTTATGGTCCTCCATTCATGTGCATAGCTGTCGGGTGCTTCGACCTATGGAAAAGCGGACCGATTGGTTTCTGTGCGTCAGAAACAGGCTCTTCTCTCTTTACCTCCACACTTCCTTCCAACGGAAATAAAGCATCGCCTCTTCAGCTCTCCGGCGCGAGGAGACGGGCTCTCTGCGTTTCAGCCGCAAATGTGTTTATCGCTCATAACCGGAAATCTGTCAGGAAAGTTTTAAATGCAAGGTCCCGGAGAATGAGGGGACTCGGCGGACGAATCTGTCTTTCATCAGCTGAAAAGAGTGCGAAATTATGCTGACGCGGCGGCGGCACTTTGGCGATAGAGAGTGATGGAGGGCGCTGTTTGACTGATGTCACCAGTTGACCTCGGAAATGTGAGGAATCGCGTGGCGTGAAAACAGGGCTGTATTAATCTCTCATCGCTGGAGTGCTGAGCGCTGATTTACATCCGCCCTGTCATAGGACACGCCGGCCAATTAGGAAATGTACTTGAGTCCGTTGGGTTGAGTCGTTCTTTGAGCGTCAATTCTATTAACTTTTTAAGGCCCATTTGGGGTAAAAGTACAATAAGTGTATAACTTCTCCATGGTGTCAAACAATCGTAATTCTCTCGGACATTATGATCTGGGGAATGTCGGTACAGGTCATGAGCAGTCATCTTCACGGGAAAGCCAATATTTTCTTGTAATAGTAACTTTCTACCAGCAGGTGGTTCTATAGACCTAAAAATCCGAGTAGACAGCGCCGTCAACTCCAGGGCTCTCGGAAAGACCCTGCTGAATGTTAAAACATTTATACATATAAAAGTAGGGTAAACGCGTATATGTGCCTCACCAGCACAAAAGATGAAAGGGCTTTCTGATGTGCGTAACTCATTTTGAAGGCTGAGGGTAGCGCGGAAAGGGGCGAGTGGGCTAAAGGCGCTGCCAAACTGCCCTTCTGAAGCTGCACATTGAGCGCGCCTAACTTTAATCGGCTCCTAGGAACTTGTAAACAAATTATTTTCAAGTTACATCGCCGCATTTCCCTTTGCGAGGAATGATAGCTATTAATAACGAATTCAGAGGCTGTCAGCGGGTTGGCATTGCGTTGGGGAAGGATGACAGATGCGCCCGTTTAAGCGTGGCGCGCTCAAGGTCAATATTCACTTTGCGCTGTCACTCAGCCCTGCCGCTGCGCGCTGCAGACAGCGAGATTTACGCGGTCTCTCCTCCGAGCCCAAAGACGCTGAATTCATCAAGACGTCTGCTTTGATGCACTATTAATACGGCTTTGAGCGTTTTTACTTTCATGAAGCATAGGTAATGGTCTTTCCGAGAGACCATTTCATTGCATCCGAATCAGGCTTACATATTGTGCACAATTCTCAGGTGTATCCCATCGTTTCTTCGCGATTTCTGCTTTGATACTTTCCTGCATTAATATCGCAATGCGTTTTGTTATGCGCTTTTATTTATATAAAGTATGTTTAGCCTTCTGTAGCCAGCAACACACTTGATTAGGATTATAAAATGTGTGTGTACTCACCGAAATCGCAATTCGTCCATTGCCTCTAGTCTGTCACACCTGGGCGCTTTTCAGGAAAGTTTTAATTGCAAGTTCACTCAGCTGTGGAATATTCTCGCTCGCTGGCTCTCCATCAGCGCTGGCTGATTGATTAAGACGCATAAGCATTTTCGTTAGTTTCATACCATCATTATTTAAAGTGGTTTGAAAGATTATACAGATAGAATAAGGACGTTCACTTTCATGGGAGACAAAGCTGTTTTGACTAAAAAGTAGCTCAAGGTGGTGTTACTTGGAAAGGGACATAGCCAGCTAGCTAACTAGCTACGAGCTAGCTATCTTGGCGCTGTCAGTCTGTCGAATACCACACCTTAAATTACTGTTCTAACTGCGCTTTGTCTGTCATGTATAGTGAACAGCCCACAGGAGCATGCATTGCCATGACAACCATTGTAGTTCTCGGAGGCTGCGACTGAAGTCATTTGGGGTCACTGAGGGACTGCTCTGAAACTTCCCAGGGACCACTAATCGTCACATCACCTACTGTGGCATGGTGTGTGTTGACAACTCCACCAATGTTAACAAATGGTGAAAAATGGATTTTTTAAGAGTGTGTAATATCTGAAGAAAGAGTTGTAAGCACACATTTCCACACAGTGTCCAAACTGGACCCTTTTCCTAACCTTTCCCATGACCATTACCATATATACATAATCCTGACAGACAACGCTATGCCTGGCCTGTGTCACGTATAGACTAATATATCCCCTAGAGATGCTACTCTCCCTGCTTCTGTGAGCTCAAAAGCTGCCCCAGCACTGACCTTCCTTCCGTAAGGTGGGCAGAGAAACAATGAGTCTGAGATTTTCATCATTCTAACACACCACAGGCTTTACAGGAGAGGATAAATTCTGATTATTGCATATTCAAGAATTATGGTTCTTCTGTTTCTGAAAAATTGAACATTAAGCATCAGTAAAAGCACTATTACATTTGAAGTTATGTTATGGATTTAGAGATGCTGGCAGGAAATCGTACAGGGGAAGGTTATCTTTTTGCTAAGTACCTCATTGTGCCAGCTCACACATACTTGGGATATGCATTTTATATTTGTCGCTGGAGTATTATGAAAAAAAGATTGATGTGTAAAATTCTGTTGACCCCACTTACGGCCACTTCAGTAAGGGCTGGTGTAGTGAGTTTTTAAAATGACATGCTTTAGGTAAAGTAGCCCTGTGGTATAACAACCCAACCTGCCTTTGAAATGAAAATAATGTAACAGACACATGATGAAAAAACACTGCTTTGCTGGCAGGAGTTTGCTTTGTTCTTCCACCTGAAGGTTTTTTGGTTTAATGTCCTTATTTATGCAGCCCCTCTGCAGACTCTGGCCTGGGTGGTCTCTCCGAGCTGTGCATTGCTGCTTTCAGCTGAATGCTCCTGGGGCAAGCTGAGGCAAAGCCCTGCTGAAAAGCCCAGCTGCAGCCGCCTGCACTGTGTGCCACCGCTCCACGCCACCGAGGGGCGCCCTTGCGCGTGGAGCCACAGGGGCGGAGGGAGAGGTGGTGCGGCTGGCAGGAGGAGGCCCTCACTGGGACACTGCAGGCCCGCGCAGGAGGCACAGGAGGGGGCTCAGATACCCCCCAGCTTGCCTCTTTGAGCAGCACTGAAGCGTCCATCAGCGGGGAGGTCACTGGTGATCACTGAGCAATCCTGTGGGATTCTGAGGGATCCTGTCAGCCTCACAGAGGAATCCTGTCAGCCTCACAGAGGGATTCTTTCAGGCTCACAGAAGGATACTGTCAGCCTCACAGAGGAATCTTGTCATCCTCACAGAGGAATCTTGTCAGCCTCACAGAAGGATACTGTCAGCCTCACAGAGCAGGCTCCTGCCAGGCTCACAGAGGGATCCTGTCAGCCTCACAGAGGAATCCTGTCAGCCTCACAGAGGGATTCTTTGAGGCTCACAGAGGGATCCTGTCAGCCTCACAGAGGAATCCTGCCAGTCTCACAGAGGAATCCTGTCAGCCTCACAGAGGGATTCTTTCAGGCTCACAGAAGGATACTGTCAGCCTCACAGAAGGATACTGTCAACTCAGGCATTTCTGTTAAATGATTCAGTTACATGTAATTCTGTAAGCCTTATTCATTTAATTACATATATAAAGTATATTGTTGCTAAGATATATTGTTTAACATAATGTATCTTTAACGTTGGTATAAAGCAGGCAATGCATCCATGCATGTCTGTTCACAACACAGAAAGGCACTGCAGTGAGGTGCAAATTTTGTAAGCCTGCGAAATTCCTCTAGCTAGACTTTTCCTTGCTAAATAGAGATACTGAAGAAGTGTAGAGCTTCTAGCCAGCAATATAAATATAAATAACTTCACGTGTTTAAGTAACAAAGACTGATCAAAAGAATTATGTGAGCGAAGTTCACTTTCCCATATGAGCTGGCTGGCAGCCTCCTAACGTTTTGCTAGCGATCACATTTTGCTTGCTAAAAGAGTAGCTCTGATGTGTAAATCAAGCAAGTTATCATTGTCTAGCTAGCTGGGTTAGTTTAATTGAGGTTAAGAGATGTCACTCTCGGTTCACAGAGCGTTTGATGCCAGAGTGTGGCTGCAGTTACATGGAGATCTAGCTCCTTGGCAGTCGAGATAGATAGTTGGCTAATGTTAACGTTAGTGAAGCGTTATGAAACTTGGCAAACTCGTGAAACACCACGTTTAGTTAAATGAATGCAGTTTCTCATTCATCAGTCTTTTGAAACCAGTGAGGCTTCGAACAGCATGAAGCATGATGGTGGAGTTTGTGTTAACCTGCGAAGCGTGCAGTTTCTTTCAATATCTCACAAACACTGCAGGTACATTCATATAGAGCATCAGCAGCTGAAGCAACTTTCCAGAAGGTTTTGGCTCAGAAATCCTGAGGAATATGAGCAAAAACACCACTGACTGAGGAGCCAGACTCACTGAATATACAGTAGAAACATGTGCGTAGATATCTTAAGGCACGTCTGGGTTGACACGTTTGAAGTTTAATGGTCTTATGACTGTTTCTAACACAATTTCACATTTCACTTTTGTCCCATCTGAGGCTTGTAATGAGTTTCCAACACTTCCCCTTCAGTCTACGTCTTCGGATGACAGAGAGAATAGGTGACATCCAGGAGAACTAATTACAATGGATTAAACCTGTCTAGAGTGGTATTTATCTGCCATCTAAAAATAATTCTGAAGGTTTCTTTTGTTCTCTAATCACAGGGAAGTTTTAGCTTCCATTATGGAGACAGTGGTGTAAAAATGAGGATAATCTCGCAGGAGCAGCCTGTATGAGTGGGTGGAGGCAGGTTTGCGCAGGCAGTGATTGGGTGGAGGCAGGTTTGCGCAGGCAGTGATTGAGTGGAGGCAGGTTTGCGCAGGCAGTGATTGGGTGGAGCACAGGTTTGCGCAGGCAGTGATTGGGTGGAGGCAGGTTTGCGCAGGTTTGCGCAGGCAGTGATTGGGTGGTGGCAGGTTTGCGCAGGCAGTGAGTGGGTGGAGGCAGGTTTGCGCAGGCAGTGAGTGGGTGGAGGCAGGTTTGCGCAGGCAGTGATTGGGTGGAGGCAGGTTTGCGCAGGCAGTGATTGGGTGGAGCACAGGTTTGCGCAGGCAGTGATTGGGTGGAGGCAGGTTTGCGCAGGCAGTGATTGGGTGGAGCACAGGTTTGCGCAGGCAGTGATTGGGTGGAGGCAGGTTTCCGCAGGTTTGCGCAGGCAGTGATTGGGTGGTGGCAGGTTTGCGCAGGCAGTGAGTGGGTGGAGCGCAGGTTTTGCGCAGGAGGATTTGCTAATCCTGCACTCTCGGAGCCCCGCGCTCTCAGGCCTCTGCCACTAAACCGTGAAAACCGCCACCGAACACGCCATCCTGCGCTGATGCTGTCCCACAGGTAACAACACACAACATGAAAAAGATTTGAATAAATACAATGGGAAACATGCAAAAGGGGGAAAATGGCATGAAACCAAGATTACGAAATTTACACAAATTCTTCTCCTTCACACAATCCCGTTCATTTAGACCACCTGGTCTTTGATTGGAAGGTGTGGCCAGTTAACTACCGAGTGTCTGAACAGACACACTCTCATATTTCATCATCCACTCCTCTCCACTTCCTCAAAGCTGAAATATTGTAATATTGCAATACCTGCTATCATGGGAAGATGTTAGTGCAGATTGCATTGTATCATTGTATGTCTGCTCCATGTGTTTCTGTGTGTTCTGTCTGTCTCTGTTAGCCTGGCCTGCTCTGTAGGGGGCTGTGAGGGGGTGGGATTTATCCAGTCCTCCCCATCATGCACCCCCCCGTGAGGACGGTACTGAACTGTAGGGGGCGCTAATTCCTCAGCACATTGGAGAAAATGCTCTGAGGATTAAACATTTCAGGGCTTCTCTGGCCATATGGTAGCCTGCTGTAATTAATAGATCACAATTTACCAGCAGTTTTCTTTCACTTTCCAAGAATCTCCTGGCCTGGCGGGGAGTGAGTCTGACAGACGGGCTATTTTTGCTTACCAGCTGCAATTAAACTCATTTGGTTGCTGGTGGCGTTCTCCACCCCCACCATCCATTCCAATTAGAGACAGCATTAGGATTCCTGCATGTGG